>JAMRYI010001377.1:0-28291 GCA_029231635.1 Ditylenchus weischeri | reverse complement strand
AAAAATTGATTTACAAAAATTGATTGGTTGAAGGAATACAAACATGCATGGTTTCTGTCGCGGCCGTCTTGATTTCTTGTTGAGCTGACGAAGAGGAATGGCAAGTGCTGACTTCTCGTGATTGTGCGCGCCCATTGTCTTGATCACTTCCCCAGATAGAACCTTTGTGTGAACTCGGAAACGGCAGCCAGTCTCTTGAACTTTGATGCACGCCCAGAAAGTTTTGTCGCCAGCCACACTGAGTTTTGCTTTCAGAATAGAAATCCGTCGTAGGCAGCACATCTTTTCCTTTTTCTGACTGAATCGCCACCTGCAAGCAAAATGTTGAACTAAAATTGCGAAACCAAAGGGAATAACAAACTTGTTCGCTGACTGCTGGGTTAGCGATTTGCTGATTGGCTTGCTCCATGAAACTAAAATGAAAAAAATGATAACATGATCAGCAAAAATTTAACACGACCGGCAAAAAAAGCGAATGATAAACAAAAATGAAATGAAGGTGGAGCTGCAACAAAAAAGCAAATTTGGAAATGTATTTTATTTTCGGAGGTGAATTGTCCTGGAGGTGAATTGTCCTGGAGGTGAATTGTCCCAGAGGTGAATAGTCCTGGGAGGTGAATTGTCCCAGAGGTGAATTGTCCCAGAGGTGAATTGTCCCGGAGGTGAATTGTCCTGGAGGTGAATTGTCCGTGTACCTGTTTTTTATGGTCTTAGATCCTGATCTTTACAAAGATTTAAAGACTACAAAAAGGAATAACACCAAAATTTTTTTTTCAATTTCTTCGGTCGTTAGCAAAAAAAATTATTTCACCTTTTTTGATTAGGTCATAAACAGTTTTCTGAGTTAGGTCGTAAGTGCCTACTCTTCTGCCCCCATTTGGTATGGGGTTGTTTTTGAGGTATGTGTTGCAGGTGAATGCATAAAAGTCTTGACATGGGTCCACATTGATGTCTATGCTTTGAAGCAAAAACTTGGCTGCCTCCTAGAGAAAATGCAAAAAAAAGATTATCCACAACAAAAACACAAGCATCACGAAACACACACTTTGAACCCTTTGGAGCTGTCCACTTGGTACTTCTCTGTGGGTTTATTGCTTGCAATACAACCAGCATTACTGGAGCAATTGACTGGGGTTTGAGCAGCTGACCGAAGACTGATTCACGAGAATTACAATGTTGAGTATGAGACTGATGAACACAATCAAAACACTGGCTGCCAGCAAACCTGAATACTAGTAATTTTCGGTATTTTTCTAATTGAAATTACGATTTTTAACATCGGAATAAAGTCAAAAATTTCAAAATTAAAAATATGAAATTCGACCTACTGGTGATGTTTGTATGGGCAGGAGTAGTGTGGGCCAAATCACTTTGGGACAATTCGACCCTAGTATAGAATACCCCCCCCCTCCAAAACTTATGCCTTCTAAAACTTAAGTAAAGAGCACCCAAATATATGTTGCAGACCCCAGAAAAAGTGCGTGAAACACTTATTAGTCACAACTTCCATACGCTGGCCTACCCTAAGCCTAAGTAAAGAGCACCCAAATATATGTTCCAGACCACAGAAAAAGTGCGTAAAACACTTATTAGTCACAACTTCCATACATGGCCTACCCCTAAGCCTAAGTAAAGAGCACCCAAATATATGTTGCAGACCACAGAAAAAGTGCGTAAAACACTTATTAGTCACAACTTCCATACGCTGGCCTACCCTAAGCCTAAGTAAAGAGCACCCAAATATATGTTGCAGACCACAGAAAAAGTGCGTAAAACACTTATTAGTCACAACTTCCATACGCTGGCCTACCCTAAGCCTAAGTAAAGAGCACCCAAATATATGTTGCAGACCACAGAAAAGTGCGTAAAACACTTATTAGTCAACTTCCATACGCTGGCCTACCTAAGCCTAAGTAAAGAGCACCCAAATATATGTTGCAGACCACAGAAAAATGCGTAAAACACTTATTAGTCACAACTTCCATACGCTAGCCTACCCCTAAGCCTAAGTAAAGAGCACCCAAATATATGTTGCAGACCACAGAAAAAGTGCGTAAAACACTTATTAGTCACAACTTCCATACGCTGGCCTACCCCTAAGCCTAAGTAAGAGCACCCAAATATATGTTGCAGACCACAGAAAAGTGCGTGAAACACTTAGTCACAACTTCCATACGCTGGCCTACCCCTAAGCCTAAGTAAGAAACCCAAATATGTTGCAGACCACAGAAAAGTGCGTAAAACACTATTAGTCACAACTTCCATACGCTGGCCTACCCTAAGCCTAAGGGCTAAGCCTAAGTTGTTCCAAAGGGTAGTTACAACGATTTTTAGAAGGTCTGATTTGGGGGGGTATTCTATACTAGCGCCGACAATTCAATTTGGGCCAAAATCAAATTGTAATATTCGGTAAATATTTGCCGAATACAGTCAAATCTCGATATAACGTACCCTGGGGTCGGGTAAATGGTACGTTATATCGAGGGTTAATTGACGGAGTTTATTATTGAAGGACCGACCAAGGGGTACGTTATATCGAGGTTTGACTGTATTGCAAATAATCTTGGCGCAAATTCATTTCAGCCCAAATTGAATTCTCCCAAAGTGATTTGGCCCACACTACTCCTGCCCGTTCGTATATTCTAGTAGCGCTAAAAATTCGTAATAAAATCTGAAATTTTTAAACTTGCTAAAAAAATTCGAATCTCGATCTTTGTTGTTTTATTTTTCAAACGACGATTTAATATTTTGAAAATTTCTGAGTTTCTATTTTGTTTCAATATTTTCTAGTTTCGGCGCATCGTGCAATGAACGATGAACGACTGAACTTGCTTTTATCACGTTCCTCCAAAAGCAAGTTTTGACTCGTTATTCGAGCTTTTCAGGTTGAATTTAGTAGAGATATGTTTCAAAGTGCAAAAAATAAACAAGACAAAAGTTATGGCGGTTTTAAGTGTTTGAAAAGTTTCATACGTTGTAGAAAGAAGCCGGGCTTATCACCACGGCATATAACTTACCAATTCCGAGTTTTTCATTGAGGAGGACTCTTCATAATTTATTTCGGTAGTTTTTAAGAAGCACTTATAAAATTTAGTTACATGCAATAAATACTTTTATTGAAAAGTGCTTGACAAGACAGTGACGACAAAAAAAGTGGACTTGCATAATTCTTATCAGCAATTATTCCGCAAATTAGCTACTTTTGCTAATACTAAAATATTTGGAGCAGGAAGAATGCATTTATTAATTTATTGAAATATACTCTCTGACTTAGGACGCCGAAGGGACCGCACAAATTCTGTCCTAACTGAAAATTGCCCAAAGTGGGAAAGTAATTTACTACAGAACAGCCAAATCGGAACCGGTACAAGGTGTAATAATTAAGGTAGTCCACAGTATCTGGTATAAAATTGTGAATTTTGCAAGAAGTTAATAGCATAAGTAACGGCCAGTTTGCAAATAAGCCAGTTGGCAGCGCTTTTTAAATTTAGCCTACAATTGAAAGAAGCTTAGGATTTTGATTAATTTAAATTTTCTTTGACTGCTTGCGACACACGTTTGAGTCGGTTTACGCTCTGATTTGACAATAGCTATGATATCCTAAACCAAAGACCTAAATAATGTTCCAAGTCCTAAAAATAGACTCACCTCGTCAGCTTCATCCAAGATGTCGTTCTCCTCATCTGGCTCATTGTTGACTATATCCTCGATTGCTTGCCTCGAGCCTGTCTCTCCGCCACTTCTCTGATTGTGTTTGAAGAAATTCCGCAAAGGCTACTTGATCCATTCCAAGTCCTTGCATAACCGCACCGAGATCGAGATTAGCGTATATTTTTCTGAAAAAATAAGAGAAAGAAACGGACAGAACATAAAACCCTCACATGTTGGAAACCTAGAATTCATTTTGTTGTACAGTAGTGTTTTTGTTGTTTGTTTTGTTATAATTATTTGATAAAGTCATATTTGTGAAAAACTTTGCTGAGATGAGGAAAATTTGAAAATGTATTAGAAGCCTAGAGATTTGTTAAACTTTGTTAATAAATTGGTAAAGTTGAGCATTTTATTGCAAAATAAAGTTACTATCATGAATTAGTGAAAATGGGATGGATCATCCCTTTTTATTGTGTTGAGATGAATCGCCCTTTTTTATTGAGTTGAGATGAATCGCCCTTTTTTATTGAGTTGGGATGAATCGTCCCTTTTTACTAAGTTGGGATGAATCGTCCCTTTTTACTAAGTTGGGATGAATCGTCCTGTTGGGATGAATCGGCCGTTGGGATGAATCGTCCGTGACCGGCAGAAACCATGTTTTTGACATTATACACTAAAAACATTGACAGATAAAAATATCGATTGGCAAAAACAAATTTCAAAAAACGCTCTAGAAAAAAGTTATGACCGATTCAAAACTTGGGGATTCCTTAACACACCCTGTACATCAATCCAAGGTACATCTAACGCGGAAGGCCCAAACTATAAAAAAATCATGTGCAGATTGTAGCAACCACTTCAAAAACTTCTCAGATTGATCAATAATCCTTTAATTTACACATTTTTTCAACCACACGTAACAGTAGCAAATAAGCATCTAAATCGAAAACAAACAAGTAAATATCTTCTGTGTGACATCATTCTGTTTATTTTCCTTCAATCCTTTGCTTTTCTGCCATTTCCATCGCTATACCCACTCCAGCAGAGCATCATTTAAACCTTACTTCAAAACTATATTTAAGCATTTAAAACAATAATATACACCGCTCAAACATAACAAACCAACTCAATGTCAAACTTTATTCAGGTGGAGACAACAACCTCAAAGCTACAAATACAGCTGAAGACAATAATCAATAGGTATGCTTGGAACAATCGTATTCTTCCACTTCCACGAACTTCTTGCTTCATTGAGATGGTTTATATCCGTGCTTTGAGAGCTCTTCTCTGAAAGGCAAATATTTTATTTACTTAACAATTAAAGTCTACAGAATTAATGAATAAAACTCACTTCAATTGCTTGCTAAAATCAGTCTCTGCCGATTCATCGTCGCAATTGTCCTCCCACACATTGATTTCGGTCTTCTCATCTGGATTAGCAGCTACTTCAAATGATTCAAACTCCTCGAACTCACTAACAGTGCTGCTAGTATCCTTGCTCATTTTCAAACTATAAAGGAAAGATTAATTACGGGGTGTATCAAAAAATTTCCACGTTTCCACGTAACTTTTTTATAGAGCCTATTTCGACATTATGTTCTCGATTTTTCGATTTTCTGATCGATTTTTCTCGCCGATAATACTTTTTTAGTTTATAATGTCAAAAACACGATTTTTGCTTGGCCCTCCTTTGGTTTGGGTTTTGGCCACAAAGGGACCATCCAGAGACCAGGAACACAACCACAGGAGGACCAAGCAGAAACCATGTTTTTGACATTACACACTAAAAACATTGTCAGATAAAAAATATCGATTGGCAAAAACAGAATTTCAAAAAACGCTCTAGAAAAAAAGTTATGACCGATTCAAAACTTGGGGATTCCTTAACACACCCTGTACATCAATCCAAGGTACATCTAACGCGGAAGGCCCAAACTATAAAAAAATCATGTGCAGATTGTAGCAACCACTTCAAAAACTTCTCAGATTGATCAATAATCCTTTAATTTACACATTTTTTCAACCACACGTAACAGTAGCAAATAAGCATCTAAATCGAAAACAAACAAGTAAATATCTTCTGTGTGACATCATTCTGTTTATTTTCCTTCAATCCTTTGCTTTTCTGCCATTTCCATCGCTATACCCACTCCAGCAGAGCATCATTTAAACCTTACTTCAAAACTATATTTAAGCATTTAAAACAATAATATACACCGCTCAAACATAACAAACCAACTCAATGTCAAACTTTATTCAGGTGGAGACAACAACCTCAAAGCTACAAATACAGCTGAAGACAATAATCAATAGGTATGCTTGGAACAATCGTATTCTTCCACTTCCACGAACTTCTTGCTTCATTGAGATGGTTTATATCCGTGCTTTGAGAGCTCTTCTCTGAAAGGCAAATATTTTATTTACTTAACAATTGAAGTCTACAGAATTAATGAATAAAACTCACTTCAATTGCTTGCTAAAATCAGTCTCTGCCGATTCATCGTCGCAATTGTCCTCCCACACATTGATTTCGGTCTTCTCATCTGGATTAGCAGCTACTTCAAATGATTCAAACTCCTCGAACTCACTAACAGTGCTGCTAGTATCCTTGCTCATTTTCAAACTATAAAGGAAAGATTAATTACGGGGTGTATCAAAAAATTTCCACGTTTCCACGTAACTTTTTTATAGAGCCTATTTCGACATTATGTTCTCGATTTTTCGATTTTCTGATCGATTTTTCTCGCCGATAATACTTTTTTAGTTTATAATGTCAAAAACACGATTTTTGCTTGGCCCTCCTTTGGTTTGGGTTTTGGCCACAAAGGGACCATCCAGAGACCAGGAACACAACCACAGGAGGACCAAGCAGAAACCATGTTTTTGACATTACACACTAAAAACATTGTCAGATAAAAAATATCGATTGGCAAAAACAGAATTTCAAAAAACGCTCTAGAAAAAAAGTTATGACCGATTCAAAACTTGGGGATTCCTTAACACACCCTGTACCAGGGGTGGACACGGGCCGGCCCGGCCCGGGCTTGGCCCGGCCCGGCCCGCCGGGCTTCGGGCCGGGCCGTACCTGCTGCGGGCCGGGCCGCCGAAAGTCAGGCCGGGCCCGGCCCTGAAGCCCGGTTTAATTTCTTATTGAATTTCCCGCCAAAACCACCCAACCAGAGATTCATTATAGGATTGCCGAAATTACCGATTTTCGAAATATCGAGATTGTTACCGGCGTTTTTTGGTATTTTTTAAAACTGGTGGTGGAGTCTCGCGAGAAATTGTCGGCAGCGTCGATTTCCTCCATATGTATTGGCCGATCATTGTTAAAAAATAAGATTACATTTGATTGATTTGATTTGTTTGATTTTGGGATATCAATAAAGACTCTTTGTTTTTCTCAAGAAATGTCGAAAATTTTTGAGTATATCTGAAGTAGGGCTTCCGGGCCCGGCCCGGGCCGGGCCGGGCTGAAGACTAAAAAGAGGCGGGCCGGGCCGGGCCGAACTATCACGGCCCTGGCCGGGCCGGCCGCCAAAATTCGGCCCGTGTCCATGCCTGCCCTGTACATCAATCCAAGGTACATCTAACGCGGAAGGCCCAAACTATAAAAAAATCATGTGCAGATTGTAGCAACCACTTCAAAAACTTCTCAGATTGATCAATAATCCTTTAATTTACACATTTTTCAACCACATGTAACAGTAGCAAATAAGCATCTAAATCGAAAACAAACAAGTAAATATCTTCTGTTGTGACATCATTGTTTATTTTCCTTCCCTTTGCTTTTCTGCCATTTTGCATTGTTTTCTTTCATCTTCGCACCATGCTCGACTTTCAAAGGGACAGGCTCCAGCACCGGTCTGTCAGTATCAAAAAAATCATTACGCAGGATGGATTGTTTCGGTTTCATCCAGTGAGGATACACCTGCAATCAGAACCGATTAAAACAACTGGAAAAAAAAGTTTCAAGAAACACTAACTTTATCATGAAATCGCCATTTGCCATCTGCACTCGCGATGTGATTCTCAAAAACAACGTATTCCACGCAGGGCTTTACTTCAATTTCAGATCCCAACAGCAAGTGTCCAAAGCGATCATAAATAGCCAACTTCTGAAATTTATATTTATTACTCAGCAATGCTCTGACCTGTGTAATACCTGTTCGCTGTGAATTCTTACAGTTATTTGAGCAATATCATTACCTGGAAACGAAATCCGATGAGCACTATAAAAGATTGACTATGTTGTATTACTAACCAGACTTTGGAGGATTATCTGCGCAACGGATAGAGATAACTCTTGAGGGCTCCACGAACCTCACAAGTTCCCAGACCACTGTTCCATTTTCAACGTCAGGCCACAGTTTCTAAAAAAATAAAACATTCCTCAAGCCAAATAAGAAAGAGACTGACCACAAAAGCGTGCTCTGTCACATAATCGTGCAGCGCTTCTTTGTTCCTTTCGGTTAGAGCTTTAAAAGCGGACACGTAAACATCTTCAGCTGTGACACCAAAAGTCTAATAGAAGCAGCTAATGGAAAAAAATTGGATTCAACACACAAAATTACCGACCTTTACACTGAAGTTTTCAAATCCCACTTTTTTTCTTGATTCGACGAGTGCCTTCGAAATAGTTGTGGTATTTGTTCTTGATGCGTTCATTAATCTGGTTGACTCGAAAGCTATACCCTTCAGGTGGTGCGTAAGGATCCACGACGGCGTCTATAAAATTAACAATGGTTATAGCGCGAAAAAGTCACTATCAAACAACTAACAGAAAGACTGCAGAGTAAGCTGGTGCTCATTCCATTCACGAGGAGTCACTTCCTCAAAACAGACAGTTAATTTGAGTATAAAAATAGTGGTAAATAAAACCTTGTAGGGATTGATGTTTTTCTTCAGAAGCGATAATCTCAGCTCGTCTGCTGTCATCTTATCCTGCTCGCGTCTTTCAACATCATCTGGCAGTTCAATTCTCAATGTCTTCATGCCACGCAACTGAAATTAGGACTATTTATAAGATACCGGCCGCACAAAAAATGGCAGAAAGCTACCTTCCGAAACCTCTTCTCATTCACACTGAAAATTAAGAAATCCAATTTATGGGGATTTGTGAGAAAAATATTATTTACTGAGTGTTTCTGTTGCTTTTCTGCGGATTAGATCTTTTGATTCCCATATATCTGAACAAAAACATTAGTCTACAATTAATTAAATGAATGAACTTACAGTTCCTTGTCGATTTCCCATTCCTTGTGGTGGTGAAGGTTTCGACGCTGGCACACCTGCGAAGCAAGATTACCAGAAAAATAGTCAGCACATACAGCGAGATGATCCTTGTACAAGGGCGAGAAAAGAGCCTTGCGAAGCAAATTCATTTTTAACGACATAAGAAATTATCTTAATTTCGGAATTCGAATGACTAAAAAATACAACAAACAATAAAGCTCAGAATGCCAGAAAAAACACAAGCGGGGGGATTTGATAGCCAATAACCACTGCTTTACAGTGGTTTGCCGTCACTTCCAACAAATCATTTGGAATTATTGGGGAATTTTAAAGCCAAAGTGTAAGAGCCGAAATGAAAAAAGCAGGAGCAAAATGAAAAAAAATCTGAGCGCTGCCGATCGATGAGCTAAAAAACTTTCATGAGTCAAAATTTCATCAATCCATCAATGGTATCTGCTCCTGACGTAGTTCTAATTGCAAAGAAATTTTTTAAAGTTAGCCGAAATTATCATTATAGCTTAACTGTGGCTGTTCATGTGCTCTACAACAACATTGATGCTTTTTTGGAAAAATCCTGAATGTTTGGGTACTCCTATCGAAAGGGCCCCCAAAATTTTTGCCTTTTTTGCCTTTTTTGCCTTGGTCCCCCCTGTTGTTTTTTCCATAATTTTTTTACAATTTTAAAATTTTTATTCTTTCAGCTTTACAGCTAATATTTTCATTTGGATAACAAACACACAAATTATTTTATTAATCATCAAATAAAAATAATTCATAATTCCATTCACTATCAAAAAATTTACGTATAACAATTTCGTTATCGATACATACAAACACTTCAGAAATTTGTTTCCACAAATAATAAAGAGCGTCGGAACCTTCGAATTTCTTTTTCCAGAGGTACTCAGACAAGAATTGCATAAAAAGAGCACGAGATGTTCCACCACTCGTGCCATTCGCTTGTTTAAACTTCTGCCATGTAGATTCTATTGTCTGTGTATGCAGAGCATAATGTGACAGCCTTTTGAATTCAAAATTAAAAAGTAAAATTTTGAATTGTTTGAAAAAAACAACAGGGGGGACCAAGGCAAAGAAGGCAAAATTTTTGGCGGGCCCTTTCAATAGGAGTTCCAAAGTTTGTATAAAATGTACCTGGGTTTAAAGCGGAATGGTGTTAAACGAGGGAAGCTATTCGCTCCGGATAAATAGAATTAGGATTGTGATTAATATATTTGGAACCAGTGTTTTCAAAATGAAAAATGAAAATTTTCTCATTTTTATTTTGCAGGAGAAAATGAAAGTGAGAATTTTTTAGGGTTGTCGAATGCAAATATTTGCGCAAATATTTACGCAAATATTTGCGCAAATATTTGCAAAGATTTATGAAATGTTTGCGCTAAACGAAAAAAATGCGAGCTCTCGAGCATGCGAATCTCTTCAAAAATCGAAAGCGGGATGAATTGGAAGGGTCGGAAGTGTCGGACATTTTACTACATATTTGCGAAATATTTGCAAATATTTTAATATTTGCGCAAATATTCGCGCAAATATTTGCGCCATTTTAAATATTTGCAAATTTAAACAACCCTAGAATTTTTCATTTTCATTTGACGAAAATGAAAAATTTTGGCATAGGGGCGTTTGGCCCCTTTTGTGCCATTTTTAAATTGCCGCCTTTTTATGATTTTTTCTTTCACATTTAATTTTGTTCTCATTGTACAACGTTTTCTCTCAGCTTTTGTCGTGTCAATATTTTCTCTTTTCTTTCTTTTTAGATGAAAGAATTTGCATGGACTAACCAAGATGTGGTCGACAAGCTACAGTCTCTCAAAGACAACAAAGTGGAGCTTCAGGATGTGGTCCGATTCTTGAAGACTGAATACAACCGAAATATGCCGAAGCGAACAATCTACAGCCACCTGCCAGCAGAAGCCTCAAATGATCCATTCCTCAAAAACGAAGACGTCATGCAAGTTATTTTTTTGTTCCTTTCGTCTTTTACTTGTTATTTTTAGCTCTCCAAACAAAACTTGGCAATGAAATGTTGGCAGTCAAGCAAGGGAAGTCTACCGTGTCTACAAGAAGAAGAAAGCTAGAGTGTATGAATGCATAGACTGCAGAAAGTAAGATTTTATCACAATGTTCTCAAAACTAAAAATCCTTTTTGGTCAAAATGAAAATGAAAGACCAAAGCCGCTGCCGACTATGACTGAAACGTATGGCCAATTCAAGCTCAACCGGGGGACTCGTCACGCCAAATGCTTCGAATGGAATCTCAATGAATTGCTGGCAAGGAATGTGGATCGGTGCATGCGTGGAAAGCAATCTATTGATGAAGCTTCAGGAAGCACATGAATGTCGACAGCAGCAGTCACTCAAGCTCGCCAAGGATTCTCAGCAATCAGGAAAACTAGAAGATTCAATCGCTGTTTTGTTTCCTCCATGGCACGAAGTGCGCAACCAATATTACAGAAGAAGGAAGATGGCAGCTCACACAGTCAGGAATCCATTTGCTCCACCAGAAATCTAGGCTCACCTTGAGACCAAGACTACCTTGCTGACTTTAAAAATTGATTTACAAAAATTGATTGGGTTGAAGGAATACAAACAGGCATGGTTTCTGTCGCGGCCGTCTTGATTTCTTGTTTGAGCTGACGAAGAGGAATGGCAAGTGCTGACTTTCGTGATTGTGCGCGCCCATTGTCTTGATCACTTCCCCAGATAGAACCTTTTGTGAACTCGGAAACGGCAGCCAGTCTCTTGAACTTTGATGCACGCCCAGAAAGTTTTGTCGCCAGCCACACTGAGTTTTGCTTTCCAGAATAGAAATCCGTCGTAGGCGAGCACATCTTTTCCTTTTTCTGACTGAATCGCCACCTGCAAGCAAAATGTTGAACTAAAATTGCGAAACCAAAGGGAATAACAAACTTGTTCGCTGACTGCTGGGTTAGCGATTTGCTGATTGGTTGCTCCATGAAACTAAAATGAAAAAATGATAACATGATCAGCAAAATTTAACACGACCGGCAAAAAAAGCGAATGATAAACAAAAATGAAATGAAGGTGGAGAAACACTGCAACAAAAAAAAGCGCAAATTTGGAAATGTATTTTATTTTCGGAGGTGAATTGTCCCGGGAGGTGAATTGTCCTGGAGGTGAATTGTCCCAGAGGTGAATAGTCCCGGGAGGTGAATTGTCCCAGAGGTGAATTGTCCCAGAGGTGAATTGTCCCGGAGGTGAATTGTCCTGGAGGTGAATTGTCCGTGTACCTGTTTTTTATGGTCTTAGATCCTGATCTTTACAAAGATTTAAAGACTACAAAAAGGAATAACACCAAAATTTTTTTTTCAATTTCTTCGGTCGTTAGCAAAAAAAATTATTTCACCTTTTTTGATTAGGTCATAAACAGTTTTCTGAGTTAGGTCGTAAGTGCCTACTCTTCTGCCCCCATTTGGTATGGGGTTGTTTTTGAGGTATGTGTTGCAGGTGAATGCATAAAAGTCTTGACATGGGTCCACATTGATGTCTATGCTTTGAAGCAAAAACTTGGCTGCCTCCTAGAGAAAATGCAAAAAAAAGATTATCCACAACAAAAACACAAGCATCACGAAACACACACTTTGAACCCTTTGGAGCTGTCCACTTGGTACTTCTCTGTGGGTTTATTGCTTGCAATACAACCAGCATTACTGGAGCAATTGACTGGGGTTTGAGCAGCTGGGACCGAAGACTGATTCACGAGAATTACAATGTTGAGTATGAGACTGATGAACACAATCAAAACACTGGCTGCCAGCAAACCTGAATACTAGTAATTTTCGGTATTTTTTCTAATTGAAATTACGATTTTTTTAACATCGGAATAAAGTCAAAAATTTCAAAATTAAAAATATGAAATTCGACCCTACTGGTGATGTTTGTATGGGCAGGAGTAGTGTGGGCCAAATCACTTTGGGACAATTCGACCCTAGTATAGAATACCCCCCCCCTCCAAAACTTATGCCTTCTAAAACTTAAGTAAAGAGCACCCAAATATATGTTGCAGACCCCAGAAAAAGTGCGTGAAACACTTATTAGTCACAACTTCCATACGCTGGCCTACCCCTAAGCCTAAGTAAAGAGCACCCAAATATATGTTCCAGACCACAGAAAAAGTGCGTAAAACACTTATTAGTCACAACTTCCATACGCCGGCCTACCCCTAAGCCTAAGTAAAGAGCACCCAAATATATGTTGCAGACCACAGAAAAGTGCGTAAAACACTTATTAGTCACAACTTCCATACGCTGGCCTACCCCTGCCTAAGTAAAGAGCACCCAAATATATGTTGCAGACCACAGAAAAGTAAACACTTATTAGTCACAACTTCCATACGCCGGCCTACCCCTAAGCCTAAGAAGAGCACCCAAATATATGTTGCAGACCACAGAAAAAGTGCGTAAAACACTTATTAGTCACAACTTCCATACGCTGGCCTACCCCTAAGCCTAAGTAAAGAGCACCCAAATATATGTTGCAGACCACAGAAAAAGCGTAAAACACTTATTAGTCACAACTTCCATACGCTAGCCTACCCTAAGCCTAAGTAAAGAGCACCCAAATATATGTTGCAGACCACAGAAAAGTGCGTAAAACACTTATTAGTCACAACTTCCATACGCTGGCCTACCCCTAAGCCTAAGTAAAGAGCACCCAAATATATGTTGCAGACCACAGAAAAAGTGCGTGAAACACTTATTAGTCACAACTTCCATACGCTGGCCTACCCCTAAGCCTAAGTAAAGAGCACCCAAATATATGTTGCAGACCACAGAAAAAGTGCGTAAAACACTTATTAGTCACAACTTCCATACGCTGGCCTACCCCTAAGCCTAAGGGCTAAGCCTAAGTTGTTCCAAAGGGTAGTTACAACGATTTTTAGAAGGTCTGATTTGGGGGGGGGTATTCTATACTAGCGCCGACAATTCAATTTGGGCCAAAATCAAATTGTAATATTCGGTAAATATTTGCCGAATACAGTCAAATCTCGATATAACGTACCCCTTGGGGGCCGGGTAAATGGTACGTTATATCGAGGGTTAATTTGACGGAGTTTATTATTGAAGGGACCGACCCAAGGGGTACGTTATATCGAGGTTTGACTGTATTGCAAATAATCTTGGCGCAAATTCATTTCAGCCCAAATTGAATTCTCCCAAAGTGATTTGGCCCACACTACTCCTGCCCGTTCGTATATTCTAGTAGCGCTAAAAATTCGTAATAAAAAAATCTGAAATTTTTTAAACTTGCTAAAAAAAATTCCGAATCTCGATCTTTGTTGTTTTATTTTTCAAACGACGATTTAATATTTTGAAAATTTCTGAGTTTCTATTTTCGTTTCAATATTTTCTAGTTTCGGCGCATCGTGCAATGAACGATGAACGACTGAACTTGCTTTTATCACGTTCCTCCAAAAGCAAGTTTTGACTCGTTATTCGAGCTTTTCAGGTTGAATTTAGTAGAGATATGTTTCAAAGTGCAAAAAAATAAACAAGACAAAAGTTATGGCGGTTTTAAGTGTTTGAAAAGTTTCATACACGTTGTAGAAGCCGTGGGGCTTATCACCACGGCATATAACTTACCAATTCCGAGTTTTTCATTGAGGAGTGGACTCTTCATAATTTATTTCGGTAGTTTTTAAGAAGCACTTATAAAATTTAGTTACATGCAATAAATACTTTTATTGAAAAGTGCTTGACAAGACAGTGACGACAAAAAAAGTGGACTTGCATAATTCTTATCAGCAATTATTCCGCAAATTAGCTACTTTTGCTAATACTAAAATATTTGGAGCAGGAAGAATGCATTTATTAATTTATTGAAATATACTCTCTGACTTAGGACGCCGAAGGGACCGCACAAATTCTGTCCTAACTGAAAATTGCCCAAAGTGGGAAAGTAATTTACTACAGAACAGCCAAATCGGAACCGGTACAAGGTGTAATAATTAAGGTAGTCCACAGTATCTGGTATAAAATTGTGAATTTTGCAAGAAGTTAATAGCATAAGAAGTAACGGCCAGTTTGCAAATAAGCCAGTTGGCAGCGCTTTTTTAAAATTTAGCCTACAATTGAAAGAAGCTTAGGATTTTGATTAATTTAAATTTTCTTTGACTGCTTGCGACACACGTTTGAGTCGGTTTACGCTCTGATTTGACAATAGCTATGATATCCTAAACCAAAGACCTAAATAATGTTCCAAGTCCTAAAAATAGACTCACCTCGTCAGCTTCATCCAAGATGTCGTTCTCCTCATCTGGCTCATTGTTGACTATATCCTCGATTGCTTGCTCCCGAGCCTGTCTCTCCGCCACTTCTCTGATTGTGTTTTGAAGAAATTCCGCAAAGGCTACTTGATCCATTCCAAGTCCTTGCATAACCGCACCGAGATCGAGATTAGCGTATATTTTTCTGAAAAAAATAAGAGAAAGAGAAACGGACAGAACATAAAACCCTCACATGTTGGAAACCTAGAATTCATTTTGTTGTACAGTAGTGTTTTTGTTGTTTGTTTTGTTATAATTATTTGATAAAAGTCATATTTGTGAAAAACTTTGCTGAGATGAGGGAAAATTTGAAAATGTATTAGAAGCCTAGAGATTTGTTAAACTTTGTTAATAAATTGGTAAAGTTGAGCATTTTATTGCAAAATAAAGTTACTATCATGAATTAGTGAAAATGGGATGGATCATCCCTTTTTATTGTGTTGAGATGAATCGCCCTTTTTTATTGAGTTGAGATGAATCGCCCTTTTTTATTGAGTTGGGATGAATCGTCCCTTTTTACTAAGTTGGGATGAATCGTCCCTTTTTACTAAGTTGGGATGAATCGTCCTGTTGGGATGAATCGGCCGTTGGGATGAATCGTCCGTGACCGGCAGAAACCATGTTTTTGACATTATACACTAAAAACATTGACAGATAAAAATATCGATTGGCAAAAACAAATTTCAAAAACGCTCTAGAAAAGTTATGACCGATTCAAAACCTGGGGATTCCTTAACACACCCTGTACATCAATCCAAGGTACATCTAACGCGGAAGGCCCAAACTATAAAAATCATGATTGTAGCAACCACTTCAAAAACTTCTCAGATTGATCAATAATCCTTTAATTTACACATTTTTTCAACCACACGTAACAGTAGCAAATAAGCATCTAAATCGAAAACAAACAAGTAAATATCTTCTGTGTGACATCATTCTGTTTATTTTCCTTCAATCCTTTGCTTTTCTGCCATTTCCATCGCTATACCCACTCCAGCAGAGCATCATTTAAACCTTACTTCAAAACTATATTTAAGCATTTAAAACAATAATATACACCGCTCAAACATAACAAACCAACTCAATGTCAAACTTTATTCAGGTGGAGACAACAACCTCAAAGCTACAAATACAGCTGAAGACAATAATCAATAGGTATGCTTGGAACAATCGTATTCTTCCACTTCCACGAACTTCTTGCTTCATTGAGATGGTTTATATCCGTGCTTTGAGAGCTCTTCTCTGAAAGGCAAATATTTTATTTACTTAACAATTAAAGTCTACAGAATTAATGAATAAAACTCACTTCAATTGCTTGCTAAAATCAGTCTCTGCCGATTCATCGTCGCAATTGTCCTCCCACACATTGATTTCGGTCTTCTCATCTGGATTAGCAGCTACTTCAAATGATTCAAACTCCTCGAACTCACTAACAGTGCTGCTAGTATCCTTGCTCATTTTCAAACTATAAAGGAAAGATTAATTACGGGGTGTATCAAAAAATTTCCACGTTTCCACGTAACTTTTTTATAGAGCCTATTTCGACATTATGTTCTCGATTTTTCGATTTTCTGATCGATTTTCTCGCCGATAATACTTTTTAGTTTATAATGTCAAAAACACGATTTGCTTGGCCCTCCTTTGGTTTGGGTTTTGGCCACAAAGGGACCATCCAGAGACCAGGAACACAACCACAGGAGGACCAAGCAGAAACCATGTTTTTGACATTACACACTAAAAACATTGTCAGATAAAAATATCGATTGGCAAAACAGAATTTCAAAAAACGCTCTAGAAAAAAGTTATGACCGATTCAAAACTTGGGGATTCCTTAACACACCCTGTACATCAATCCAAGGTACATCTAACGCGGAAGGCCCAAACTATAAAAATCATGTGCAGATTGTAGCAACCACTTCAAAACTTCTCAGATTGATCAATAATCCTTTAATTTACACATTTTTTCAACCACACGTAACAGTAGCAAATAAGCATCTAAATCGAAAACAAACAAGTAAATATCTTCTGTGTGACATCATTCTGTTTATTTTCCTTCAATCCTTTGCTTTTCTGCCATTTCCATCGCTATACCCACTCCAGCAGAGCATCATTTAAACCTTACTTCAAAACTATATTTAAGCATTTAAAACAATAATATACACCGCTCAAACATAACAAACCAACTCAATGTCAAACTTTATTCAGGTGGAGACAACAACCTCAAAGCTACAAATACAGCTGAAGACAATAATCAATAGGTATGCTTGGAACAATCGTATTCTTCCACTTCCACGAACTTCTTGCTTCATTGAGATGGTTTATATCCGTGCTTTGAGAGCTCTTCTCTGAAAGGCAAATATTTTATTTACTTAACAATTGAAGTCTACAGAATTAATGAATAAAACTCACTTCAATTGCTTGCTAAAATCAGTCTCTGCCGATTCATCGTCGCAATTGTCCTCCCACACATTGATTTCGGTCTTCTCATCTGGATTAGCAGCTACTTCAAATGATTCAAACTCCTCGAACTCACTAACAGTGCTGCTAGTATCCTTGCTCATTTTCAAACTATAAAGGAAAGATTAATTACGGGTGTATCAAAAATTTCCACGTTTCCACGTAACTTTTTATAGAGCCTATTTCGACATTATGTTCTCGATTTTCGATTTTCTGATCGATTTTTCTCGCCGATAATACTTTTAGTTTATAATGTCAAAACACGATTTGCTTGGCCCTCCTTTGGTTTGGGTTTTGGCCACAAAGGGACCATCCAGAGACCAGGAACACAACCACAGGAGGACCAAGCAGAAACCATGTTTTTGACATTACACACTAAAAACATTGTCAGATAAAAAATATCGATTGGCAAAAACAGAATTTCAAAAAACGCTCTAGAAAAAAAGTTATGACCGATTCAAAACTTGGGGATTCCTTAACACACCCTGTACCAGGGGTGGACACGGGCCGGCCCGGCCCGGGCTTGGCCCGGCCCGGCCCGCCGGGCTTCGGGCCGGGCCGTACCTGCTGCGGGCCGGGCCGGGCCGAAAAAGCTCCGGGCCGGGCCCGGCCCTGAAGCCCGGTTTAATTTCTTATTGAATTTCCCGCCAAAACCACCCAACCAGAGATTCATTATAGGATTGCCGAAATTACCGATTTTCGAAATATCGAGATTGTTACCGGCGTTTTTTGGTATTTTTTAAAACTGGTGGTGGAGTCTCGCGAGAAATTGTCGGCAGCGTCGATTTCCTCCATATGTATTGGCCGATCATTGTTAAAAAATAAGATTACATTTGATTGATTTGATTTGTTTGATTTTGGGATATCAATAAAGACTCTTTGTTTTTCTCAAGAAATGTCGAAAATTTTTGAGTATATCTGAAGTAGGGCTTCCGGGCCCGGCCCGGGCCGGGCCGGGCTGAAGACTAAAAAGAGGCGGGCCGGGCCGGGCCGAACTATCACGGCCCTGGGCCGGGCCGGGCCGCCAAAATTCGGCCCGTGTCCATGCCTGCCCTGTACATCAATCCAAGGTACATCTAACGCGGAAGGCCCAAACTATAAAAAAATCATGTGCAGATTGTAGCAACCACTTCAAAAACTTCTCAGATTGATCAATAATCCTTTAATTTACACATTTTTTCAACCACATGTAACAGTAGCAAATAAGCATCTAAATCGAAAACAAACAAGTAAATATCTTCTGTTGTGACATCATTGTTTATTTTCCTTCAATCCTTTGCTTTTCTGCCATTTTTGCATTGTTTTCTTTCATCTTCGCACCATGCTCGACTTTCAAAGGGACAGGCTCCAGCACCGGTCTGTCAGTATCAAAAAAAAATCATTACGCAGGATGGATTGTTTCGGTTTCATCCAGTGAGGATACACCTGCAATCAGAACCGATTAAAACAACTGGAAAAAAAAGTTTCAAGAAACACTAACTTTATCATGAAATCGCCATTTGCCATCTGTACTCGCGATGTGATTCTCAAAAAACAACGTATTCCACGCAGGGCTTTACTTCAATTTCAGATCCCAACAGCAAGTGTCCAAAGCGATCATAAATAGCCAACTTCTGAAATTTATATTTATTACTCAGCAATGCTCTGACCTGTGTAATACCTGTTCGCTGTGAATTCTTACAGTTATTTGAGCAATATCATTACCTGGAAACGAAATCCGATGAGCACTATAAAAGATTGACTATGTTGTATTACTAACCAGACTTTGGAGGATTATCTGCGCAACGGATAGAGATAACTCTTGAGGGCTCCACGAACCTCACAAGTTCCCAGACCACTGTTCCATTTTCAACGTCAGGCCACAGTTTCTAAAAAATAAAACATTCCTCAAGCCAAATAAGAAAGAGACTGACCACAAAAGCGTGCTCTGTCACATAATCGTGCAGCGCTTCTTTGTTCCTTTCGGTTAGAGCTTTAAAAGCGGACACGTAAACATCTTCAGCTGTGACACCAAAAGTCTAATAGAAGCAGCTAATGGAAAAAAATTGGATTCAACACACAAAATTACCGACCTTTACACTGAAGTTTTCAAATCCCACTTTTTTCTTGATTCGACGAGTGCCTTCGAAATAGTTGTGGTATTTGTTCTTGATGCGTTCATTAATCTGGTTGACTCGAAAGCTATACCCTTCAGGTGGTGCGTAAGGATCCACGACGGCGTCTATAAAATTAACAATGGTTATAGCGCGAAAAAGTCACTATCAAACAACTAACAGAAAGACTGCAGAGTAAGCTGGTGCTCATTCCATTCACGAGGAGTCACTTCCTCAAAACAGACAGTTAATTTGAGTATAAAAATAGTGGTAAATAAAACCTTGTAGGATTGATGTTTTTCTTCAGAAGCGATAATCTCAGCTCGTCTGCTGTCATCTTATCCTGCTCGCGTCTTTCAACATCATCTGGCAGTTCAATTCTCAATGTCTTCATGCCACGCAACTGAAATTAGGACTATTTATAAGATACCGGCCGCACAAAAAATGGCAGAAAGCTACCTTCCGAAACCTCTTCTCATTCACACTGAAAATTAAGAAATCCAATTTATGGGGATTTGTGAGAAAAATATTATTTACTGAGTGTTTCTGTTGCTTTTCTGCGGATTAGATCTTTTGATTCCCATATATCTGAACAAAAACATTAGTCTACAATTAATTAAATGAATGAACTTACAGTTCCTTGTCGATTTCCCATTCCTTGTGGTGGTGAAGGTTTCGACGCTGGCACACCTGCGAAGCAAGATTACCAGAAAAATAGTCAGCACATACAGCGAGATGATCCTTGTACAAGGGCGAGAAAAGAGCCTTGCGAAGCAAATTCATTTTTAACGACATAAGAAATTATCTTAATTTCGGAATTCGAATGACTAAAAAATACAACAAACAATAAAGCTCAGAATGCCAGAAAAAACACAAGCGGGGGGATTTGATAGCCAATAACCACTGCTTTACAGTGGTTTGCCGTCACTTCCAACAAATCATTTGGAATTAATGGGGAATTTTAAAGCCAAAGTGTAAGAGCCGAAATGAAAAAAGCAGGAGCAAAATGAAAAAAAATCTGAGCGCTGCCGATCGATGAGCTAAAAAACTTTCATGAGTCAAAATTTCATCAATCCATCAATGGTATCTGCTCCTGACGTAGTTCTAATTGCAAAGAAATTTTTTAAAGTTAGCCGAAATTATCATTATAGCTTAACTGTGGCTGTTCATGTGCTCTACAACAACATTGATGCTTTTTTGGAAAAATCCTGAATGTTTGGGTACTCCTATCGAAAGGGCCCCCAAAATTTTTGCCTTTTTTGCCTTTTTTGCCTTGGTCCCCCCTGTTGTTTTTTCCATAATTTTTTTACAATTTTAAAATTTTTATTCTTTCAGCTTTACAGCTAATATTTTCATTTGGATAACAAACACACAAATTATTTTATTAATCATCAAATAAAAATAATTCATAATTCCATTCACTATCAAAAAATTTACGTATAACAATTTCGTTATCGATACATACAAACACTTCAGAAATTTGTTTCCACAAATAATAAAGAGCGTCGGAACCTTCGAATTTCTTTTTCCAGAGGTACTCAGACAAGAATTGCATAAAAAGAGCACGAGATGTTCCACCACTCGTGCCATTCGCTTGTTTAAACTTCTGCCATGTAGATTCTATTGTCTGTGTATGCAGAGCATAATGTGACAGCCTTTTGAATTCAAAATTAAAAAGTAAAATTTTGAATTGTTTGAAAAAAACAACAGGGGGGACCAAGGCAAAGAAGGCAAAATTTTTTGGGGGGCCTTTCAATAGGAGTTCCAAAGTTTGTATAAAATGTACCTGGGTTTAAAGCGGAATGGTGTTAAACGAGGGAAGCTATTCGCCCGGATAAATAGAATTAGGATTGTGATTAATATATTTGGAACCAGTGTTTTCAAAATGAAAAATGAAAATTTTCTCATTTTTATTTTGCAGGAGAAAATGAAAGTGAGAATTTTTAGGGTTGTCGAATGCAAATATTTGCGCAAATATTTACGCAAATATTTGCGCAAATATTTGCAAAGATTTATGAAATGTTTGCGCTAAACGAAAAATGCGAGCTCGAGCATGCGAATCTCTTCAAAATCGAAAGGGATGAATTGAAGGGTCGGAAGTGTCGGACATTTTACTACATATTTGCGAAATATTTGCAAATATTTTAATATTTGCGCAAATATTCGCGCAAATATTTGCGCCATTTTAAATATTTGCAAATTTAAACAACCCTAGAATTTTTCATTTTCATTTGACGAAAATGAAAAATTTTGGCATAGGGGCGTTTGGCCCCTTTTGTGCCATTTTTAAATTGCCGCCTTTTTATGATTTTTTCTTTCACATTTAATTTTGTTCTCATTGTACAACGTTTTCTCTCAGCTTTTGTCGTGTCAATATTTTCTCTTTTCTTTCTTTTTAGATGAAAGAATTTGCATGGACTAACCAAGATGTGGTCGACAAGCTACAGTCTCTCAAAGACAACAAAGTGGAGCTTCAGGATGTGGTCCGATTCTTGAAGACTGAATACAACCGAAATATGCCGAAGCGAACAATCTACAGCCACCTGCCAGCAGAAGCCTCAAATGATCCATTCCTCAAAAACGAAGACGTCATGCAAGTTATTTTTTTGTTCCTTTCGTCTTTTACTTGTTATTTTTAGCTCTCTCCAAACAAAACTTGGCAATGAAATGTTGGCAGTCAAGCAAGGGGAAGTCTACCGTGTCTACAAGAAGAAGAAAGCTAGAGTGTATGAATGCATAGACTGCAGAAAGTAAGATTTTATCACAATGTTCTCAAAACTAAAAATCCTTTTTGGTCAAAATGAAAATGAAAGACCAAAGCCGCTGCCGACTATGACTGAAACGTATGGCCAATTCAAGCTCAACCGGGGGACTCGTCACGCCAAATGCTTCGAATGGAATCTCAATGAATTGCTGGCAAGGAATGTGGATCGGTGCATGCGTGGAAAGCAATCTATTGATGAAGCTTCAGGAAGCACATGAATGTCGACAGCAGCAGTCACTCAAGCTCGCCAAGGATTCTCAGCAATCAGGAAAACTAGAAGATTCAATCGCTGTTTTGTTTCCTCCATGGCACGAAGTGCGCAACCAATATTACAGAAGAAGGAAGATGGCAGCTCACACAGTCAGGAATCCATTTGCTCCACCAGAAATCTAGGCTCACCTTGAGACTGGCATTAATTTTTCTGATATCAATTGATTCTGGCAAAAATTAATTCTGGAAAAAATTCAAACTGACAATAATTGGTCTTGACCAGATTTTTTTTGAATAAAACTTGTATTTGTACCCAAAAACCACGTTTATGGGCCCGAACCACCAGCGGGTACCCAAACCACGTTTATGGGGCCCGAACCACCGGCGGGTACCCAAACCCACGTATATGGTGCCTGAACCACCTGGATAGTACCCAAACCACGTATATGGTGCCCGAACCACCAGCGAGTACCCAAACCACGTATATGGTGCCCGAACCACCAGCGGGTACCCAAACCACGTATATGGGGTCGAACCACCAGCGGGTACCCAAACTACGTATATGGGGCCCGAACCACCAGCGAGTACCCAACCACGTATATGGTGCCCGAACCACCAGCGGGTACCCAAACCACGTATATGGGGCCCCAACCACCAGCGGGTACCCAAACCACGTTTATGGGGCCCGAACCACCAGCGGGTACCCAAACCACGTATATGGTGCCCGAACCACCGGCGGGTACCCAAACCACGTATATGGTGCCTGAACCACCTGGATAGTACCCAAACCAACAAATTGAAAAGCCCAAAAATATTGCATTGCAAAAAGACAAATCGAGCTCTAATTGCGACTGCGCCGATTGTTGTAATGGTCAAAATAGTAGGTAGCGAACCCATTAAGCTACGCGCAAGTTCACCAGCATAGTTGTAGGCTTGAGGGAAGCCATACCTGCAAAATTTCGGCTTTGGTGATTTGTCAAAATATTTCAATAAAAAAAACCCCAGAATAGCCTAAAACATAACATTTTTCGTGATGCAGTGATTAGAAATTATTCTACTGCTATTTGAAAAGTGGTCAAAATTTAGGTACTTCTGCTGCTTACACGCCCCTCATATTTTTTGAAATTGCGAATTTTTGCGACGTTTTTGCACATTATTTTTGAATTGCAGAACTTCCAGAGGGATACAGCCATCTGACCATCTGATCGCTTCCATTCGAACGCATGCAGTATTTCATTTCGTTTCCACAAACACAACGAGGAGAAAGATGTAAGACGCCCAACGATTAAAGCCACTGCTGAAATTGCTCATCTGATTTCTCACACAGAAGCGGCATCAACTGGAAAAGATTTACCCCACGCAGTATTTCCATCTGAAAATTGAAAATATGAAAAAAAAAGACCGAAGACCGCAAGCAAAACAGAAAAAAACAAGGAATACTAATGAGGAAAAAATAGCAAAATGAAAAAATCAACAAAATTTTTTAAAAAATGGAGGGGGTGAAACAGCGCAAGAAGTACCGTACAAGATGCGTCACAAAAAAGAATTTGGAACATCACGTAAACTTTTTCTAAGTTATGTATCAGATTTTGTGTGGCGTCGAAAATTCAAGGGCCCAGATGTTTTTTTTTTCATTTGTGGTCCATAATATCGATTGTTTATCCTGTTGAAAGTGTTTGATAAAGAATCAGGCGCTAGTGAAGAATAGGGATCCAAAAATCAGCTTGGTCCCCCCTGTTGTTTTATTTGTAAAAACAGCAGGGGGAACCAAGCTGATTTTATTTAAATTTATAGGACCAAACTAGTTTCTACGAAAAACAACAGAGGGGACCAAGCTGATTTTTATTAAAATTTATAGGACCAAACTAGTTTCTACGAAAAACAACAGAGGGACCAAGCTGATTTTTATTAAAATTTATAGGACCAAACTAGTTTCTACGAAAAACAACAGAGGGGACCAAGCTGATTTTTATTAAAATTTATAGGACCAAACTAGTTTCTACGAAAACAACAGAGGGGACCAAGCTGATTTTTATTAAAATTTATAGGACCAAACTAGTTTCTACGAAAAACAACAGAGGGGACCAAGCTGATTTTTATTAAAATTTATAGGACCAAACTAGTTTCTACGAAAAACAACAGAGGGGACCAAGCTGATTTTCGGAACCCTATTCTTCACTATAGCCAAGAATCATTTCGATGTTTCATTCTAAATTTCAAAAAATATGTGGGGGCGTGTAAACAGCAGAAGTACCCAAAATTTCAACATTTTCTTGTTTGGTAAAGTTATTCTTATCTCTTCTAGAAAATACACTAAAAATAACTTTCCACTAGTTAGACCCGAAAAATAAAAAATTAGAGTTAGGCTGTAACTGAAGAGTAACTCAAAAGTCTGATTATCACCCTCAAATTACTGAATTCCGCCTTCGAGTTTTATATTGCCATTTTTCTTCGAATCTATGTTGTAATTTTTTTTGCATTAGTGAGTAGCCCTAAATCTTGGCTTTCTAATGAGCTATGAAAATTTGCTGAATGATTTGTAGATTTGCACAAATTTAAAAGTTTAAAAAAATACCTTTTTTTAAAAAAACCCTTTGATCTCTATATTTCTGAAACCATCCAGCAAAGTTTTATTGCTCATTGGAAAGTCAAGATCCAGGGCTACACACTAGTGCAAAAAAAATTTAAAGATGTAACAGAAATTTTAAGAAAAATGGCAATGTGAAATTTGAGAGCAAAATTCAGTAATTTGAGGGTGTAAATCAGAATTTTGAGCCTTAGAATTAAGACTTCAAATTTCCTAAGTCATAGATCAATTTTCTGCCCAGACATGTATCAAGGCTGGATGAGCAAAAATTTTTATTTCCAAAGCCGAGCTCAACTCTTAGAAACCAGAGAGTGTTGACCCACACATGGCCGAAAAACCCGACTTTGGTGTAGCCTCAGCAGATTTCGTAGCCAGAGTCTAAAAAATTTGCCGGCTGGGCCGTCATATTTTTTAAATATCGTACAGTTTTTTCGGGACACCCTGTAGTTCCACATTCTGCAAGCTTCGACCCTAGTATAGAATACCCCCTCCAAAACTTATGCCTTCTAAAACTTAAGTAAATAGCACCCAAATATATGTTCCAGACCCCAGAAAAGTGCGTAAAACACTTATTAGTCACAACTTCCATACGCTGGCCTACCCCTAAGCCTAAGTAAAGAGCACCCAAATATATGTTGCAGACCCCAGAAAAGTGCGTAAAACACTTATTAGTCACAACTTCCATACGCTGGCCTACCCCTAAGCCTAAGTAAAGAGCACCCAAATATATGTTGCAGACCCCAGAAAAGTGCGTAAAACACTTATTAGTCACAACTTCCATACGCTGGCTTACCCCTAAGTCTAAGGGCTAAGCCTAAACTTGTTGTTCCAAAGGATAGTTACAACGATTTTTAGAAGGTCTGATTTGGAGGGGGGGTATTCTATACTAGCGCCCAAGCTTCTAATCTACCGAGACATGTACACGGGCTGGGCAGGGGATTCTTTTTACTGCCTACAGCGGGCTCAACTTCTGGCTAGCCGAGCGAACCGGGTCAATGCTGCATAAACAGAAACCCAATTTTACGTGCGGGTCGGGTCAGTGTCGACAAAAAATTTAAATAGTGGATGCGACTCACTGATAATAGGGTGGATTGAACGCTGCATACGGAAATGTAATTCTGAAAAAAACAAAATTCTCAACTCAATCAAAATCCACTATATGCTCACGAATTTCTTTCTGGTTGATACCTAAAAAAACCAAAAACTAAACCATCTAGTCAAAACCCCAGATTATCCAGGCACAACCCACCAAGCATTAACCACCGCTGGAGAGGCCGAGAAAAAGGTCCTATCCGGCTTCTGTTTCAGCAACCCCAGGTTCTCAGTCATCTGAAAAGCCCACTGCATGGCCAACATGGCATCAAAGAAGTTGTCTATAGTGTTGATGGACAGATAGTTGGCATGGTAGGCATCCAGACTGGTAGTGTCTGTGAAATTGAACCAGCCCGGCCACCCTACATTCTGCACCAGACCAGCACCTGGAAAAGGCAATTTTTGGCATAAATTTCGGCATAGGGGTTGGATTGAATTACTTTTGGCTTTGGCTGCACTTTTGGCATCTTCAGTGATCCAATCCAGGGTATCCACCATTTCTAGGAAGGAGTTGATGACCAGGTTTGTTTGGATCTGGACATCTTGTCTGACTCGTTCTCGTTCAGCTATGTTTTTGACGTAGATGTAGCCTGAAGGGTGTAGCTGTTAATTTGGTATGTTCTGAGTTACAGCATTGCCTAGGTGTGACTAAAAAGTGGCCAGGGTTTTACACCCGGGCTGCACCCATACCTGAGCCAATTCGGGTTAAACTTTCGCCTTATCCCTGATACCGGACCCTTTTCTTGCCGGCTTGAGTATAGAATCCCCCCCCCCCACGCAGAGTGCTCGGATGGAAGAGATAACTTCATATTCGTGTTTCTCGACCCCGATTTCATGAGAAAGCCGGCTGTTTTTTTAATTCTGAGAAAAAAAAATTTCGAACCACAGGGGTATCATGGGTTTTTAGTCAAAATTTGAAAAATTTAAATTGGCGCCTTTGAATTTTAGGATTAAGGGCTGTATTGAGGGGAAGGGAATAGAAGGGGGCCACTAATCACACAGGGCCCACTAACAAGAAGATGTTGAACATAGTTTTGAATACTGGGGCCTACCGCATAAATAAACTCTGGTATGCATGCTTTTTCATGCATCCAGAGTCACTTTCGAGTGATTTGTGTCTAAGGTATGTAGGTGTGCGCATCTCAACCCCAAGCCCCCTCCATGCATCCAGAGTCACTTTCGAGTGATTTGTGTCTAAGGTATGTGGGTGTGCGCATCTCAACCCCAAGCCCCCTCCATGCATCCAGAGTCACTTTCGAGTGATTTGTGTCTAAGGTATGTAGGTGTGTGCATCTCAACCCCAAGCCCCTCCATGCATCCAGAGTCACTTTCGAGTGATTTGTGCCTAAGGTATGTAGGTGTGCGCATCTCAACCCCAAGCCCTCCATGCATCCAGAGTCACTTTCGAGTGATTTGTGTCTAAGGTATGTAGGTGTGTGCATCTCAACCCCAAGCCCTCCATGCATCCAGAGTCACTTTCGAGTGATTTGTGTCTAAGGTATGTAGGTGTGCATCTCAACCCCAAGCCCTCCATGCATCCAGAGTCACTCGAGTGATTTGTGTCTAAGGTATGTGGGTGTGCGCATCTCAACCCCAAGCCCCCTCCATGCATCCAGAGTCACTTTCGAGTGATTTGTGTCTAAGGTATGTAGGTGCGCATCTCAACCCCAAGCCCCCTCCATGCATCCAGAAGTCACTTTCGAGTGATTTGTGTCTAAGGTATGGGTGTGCGCATCTCAACCCCAAGCCCTCCATGCATCCAGAGTCACTTTCTGAGTGATTTGTGTCTAAGGTATGTAGGTGTGTGCATCTCAACCCCAAGCCCCCTCCATGCATCCAGAGTCACTTTCGAGTGATTTTGTGTCTAAGGTATGTGGTGTGTGCATCTCAACCCCAAG
>JAMRYI010001346.1:0-30187 GCA_029231635.1 Ditylenchus weischeri | reverse complement strand
CGCATCTCAACTCCAAGCTCCTCCATGCATCCAGAGTCACTGAGACAGGTCCAGGTATGTGTGTGCGCATCTCAACTCCAAGCCCTCCATGCATCCAGAGTCACTCTCGAGTGATTTGTGTCTCAGGTATGTGGGTAAGCATCTCAACTCCAAGCCCTCCATGCATCCAGAGTCACTTTCGAGTGATTTGTGCCCATGTGGGTGTGCGCATCTCAACCCAAGCCCCCTCCATGCATCCAGAGTCACTTTCGAGGATTTGTGTCTCAGGTATGTGGGGTGTGCGCATCTCAACTCCAAGCCCCTCCATGCATCCAGAGTCACTTTCGAGTGATTTGTGTCTCAGGCATGGGTGTGCGCATCTCAACTCCAAGCCCTCCATGCATCCAGAGTCACTTTCGAGTGATTTGTGTCTCAGGTATGTGGGTGTGCGCATCTCAACTCCAAGCCCTCCATGCATCCAGAGTCACTTTCGAGTGATTTGTGTCTCAGGTATGTGGGGTGCGCATCTCAACTCCAAGCCCTCCATGCATCCAGAGTCACTTTCGAGTGATTTGTGTCTCAGGTATGTGGGTGTGCGCATCTCAACTCCAAGCCCTCCATGCATCCAGAGTCACTTTCGAGTGATTTGTGTCTCAGGTATGTGGGTGTGCGCATCTCAACCTAAGCCCCTCCATGCATCCAGAGTCACTTTCGAGTGATTTGTGTCTCAGGTATGTGGGTGTGCGCATCTCAACTCCAAGCCCCTCCATGCATCCAGAGTCACTTTCGAGTGATTTGTGTCTCAGGTATGTGGGTGTGCGCATCTCAACTCCAAGCCCCCTCCATGCATCCAGAGTCACTTTCGAGTGATTTGTGTCTCAGGTATGTGGGTGTGCGCATCTCAACTCCAAGCCCCCTCCATGCATCCAGAGTCACTTTCGAGTGATTTGTGTCTCAGGTATGTGGGTGTGCGCATCTCAACTCCAAGCCATCCAGCCCCCTGTGCCCCCGAAGGGGCTGCAGGGGGCTTGATGGCTTGGAGATGCGCGCACTCACTTACCTCAGACATAATTCCGAGCAAGACTCTTGATTAAAAAATGCCTTTAGAGGCTCTTTTTACCAAGTTCTAGTGAAAAAAAAACAATGAATAAATTCAGGTACAATTCAGTTACCCTCCAGTACACTTCACCTTGGTCTCCCAAGGCAAAAAGTCAATTTTCGGTAAAAAATACTTTTTTTCTAAAAATCATCGGCCGCACCCTAAAAACATGTTTTCTACACGCTAAAAGTGCTAAAACATCGAAAAAACATGTTTTCGGGTGTTTTTGGGATGGTACCGAGTAAGGGAGTCCTGCCGCGATGCGTGCCGAAGTCAAGCTCAGTGGTCATGAAGGCCAATCGCTTCTCTGCGCTGGTGAGTGGATCCCCGGAGCTCATGTAGTAGACGAACCGACCTCTGTTGGCTCAGTCTTGGTTGCACTGGCGCCCATTTTATTACCCCAGCGCTCTAGCCGGCGCCGCTTATTTTGTCGCAAAAATTATATCAAAATTTACCAAATTTCGAGTTTTTTTTTAACTTTTGATTTTTTTAAGTAATTATGTACTGATAAATGTTATTGTATGCATTTTTAATTAATTTGATTACTTTTGATATCGAGGTCGGCGCCAATTTTAGTATTTATTCCGGCGCCCGGCGCCACTTTTTCTAGACCTTAGCGCCGATGCCAATTTTTGAAAACTGCCGCCGCTGGCGTCGATTTTTTGGACCCCGGTGCCCTGGTGAGCGCCCGGCGCCGTTTTTTTGGCCGTGCAACTATGGGCTCAGCATGGTGATGGCCGTACGCACAAGCAAGGAAAAGAAACCAGAAGAAGAGTTTTTTTTATCATTCTGCAACTTAAAGAGACTGCTACTTTGCTTCTTGTTGCACGAAAATTTTGTTGGTTTGTAAAATTTATTGGCCTGGGAATTGAGTGCGTTAATAGCCAAATGGAAAGTGGGGCGTAATTAGTAGTTAGAAGTAGGGCTGTTCAATTTTTTGAAGTGCTTTTCGTTTGTTCAGATGTGTTCTAGTTCTATCTCACGGGTCTTCCAGGGATAAGCCTTAAAAGAAACGGATTTTTCAGTGAGTTCACATCAATTTTAGTCAAGGTCTAGATGTTTTTATTGGTTTTCATTGCTTTATTTGAAAAAAAACAAATAAAAATTTCTGTTGCTTATTAGATATGAAATTTTACTTGATTTTTAGTTTATTCTTGTCTATATCATTGAAAACTAGCTTTTTCAGAAAAATAATACCATATATTCTATATTGAAAGCCCATGGGCGTCTATTTTTCAAACCGCTAAAAATCTTGACATTGTCCATCAAAAATTGCCTTATTTCTAAGATTTTAGTCAAAATATAGAGAAGGGGGCGTCTATTAGAGAGCGGGCTTCTAAATTAGAAGTTCTAATAGATAATATACGGTATTTTATTTTTTAAATTAGTATTTCACGGAGATACATTTAGGTTGCAATATTATACAACATTTTATTAAACCCGAATTTTGAAAAGGCTGATTTGAAAACTCGGTATGGAAAATTACAAAGACTTTGATTACACCTGTTTTTTTATCAGAAACTTTGAAATTTAAAAAAGTGAAGACTAAATATACGAAAATATTGACACCCTGTTCTGAAACAGAATGTCAGCATCCGGGCTTGTCCAATGTCGACCCCTACCCATGCGCATTCAAAAAGCCTATGGGCCGCCGGGTGACAGCTCCGGCCAATGGCCACACCAAATAGACCCACCGGCAGGTTTATTTTTCAACCGCAAAAAAATTCGCAAAAATCTCGAGATTTTTAGGTGCTCTATTAAAATAAAAAAAAGTAGAATAGTAAAGTTTTTTAAAGACGCACCGTTCACACAAGCGTTCATCGGTAACAGTTTATTACCACTACACGCACAACACCATGACATACAATGAGATTCTATAATATATTCTTTTTTTCTTCTTGCTTGTGCGGAACGGCCACCATTCGTACTTAGCCCCAGAGGCCGGATCGTCTACTGCATGTCGTCCACTCCACTCACCGGAAATGAGTAGTGCGTTCGAACCATCCCTCAGCTTGACTTCGGCATCTTGATCAGCCATCTTCTTGATCGGTCCTCTTTCCACGGGTCCCACATCGTATTCACGCCAACCATGAACTTCACTCCGACATGGGTCATAATTACGCCTTTAATCTCGGTCATTATCATAACTCGCCTTCAGTCAACACGCTCAAACGCCCACGGGTAACACTGGGTCCGAGACCCTCACGCTCACTAACACGCCCCATCGGTGATGGGTCCCTGACCCAAACTCTCAAAAAGCTCACTAACCTGGGCTTCGACCCCTCCTCCCAGCACTTCACGGCATCCGGCTTCGATGTTTATCTTCAGGACTTCCATAGAGCCACCTCTAGAGTCGAGCAGTTGCTTAAGCTTCGGGTCCACCTTCAGCACCAGGCCATTTGCTTCCAGTTCCCAAATTGCGCAGAGCATTTCGTTTGCAAGCTAGATTCTTTTTTTAGGTTCTAGAGAAGAAAGCTAAAATGATTTCTGCATGAACGGGTCAAACTCCTTCAGTCTAAGACCAATCTTATTTCAAACTGGTCATTATCACACTCTTTCTTTTAAACGGTCTACATTCAAAAAAACTCCCCTTCTCACAGAATTAGCTCTGAAAAATATTGACTTTCCTTAAAAATACAGAATCTTCGAGTTACGTGGTGTGTTTATTAAAAGGATTAGTACGATCAGAGGAAATACAGTAATCGAGTCAAAATAATTTACCAGAATAATCGAAATAAAGGCTAGACTATAGAATCCCCCCCCCCCTGCCAGCGCAAAATTTACTCATACCGAAGGGGGAGGGACCCGTCTCATATTGATTCTCGTGCCCTGAAATGGCACGGAAACACTTTGGTTTCTGAAAAATCAAAAAAAAATCGGTTTGCCTTGGTCCCCCAAGGTGATGAAACTAAAAAATTCCAAAAAATTCTTCTTTAAATTCCCGCCAAAACATTTTTAAAGGGATTAAGGGCTGTATTGGGAGGGGAAGGTTATAAAAGGTGGCCTCTAATCACACAGGGCCCACTAACAAGAAGATGTTGAACATAGTTTTGAATACTGGGGCCTACCGCATATAGAAACTCTGGTATGCATGCATTTTTTCATGCATCCAGAGTCTCTTTCGAGTGATTTGTATCTCAGGTATGTGGGTGTGCGCATCTCAACTCCAAGCCACCTCCATGCATCCAGAGTCACCTTCGAGTGATTTGTATCTCACGTATGTGGGAGTGCGCATCCCAACTCCAAGCCCCCAAGCCCTCTTCGGAGCCGCAGGGCGCTTGTGAGCTTGGGATGCGTAGCTTGGAACCTTTGACATGATTCCGAGAAAGACTCTTGATCAAAAAATGTATATAGAGTCTCTTTTTGCCACTGCCCATGTTGAAAAACATGGTTAGACAGTCTAAATATTCTTAAATTTATTTTTTTTATCGTTTTGCCATGAAAGTGGCCTCTTTTTATTCCCTTCCCCTCCCAATACAGCCCTTATTCCCTTTAAAAATGTTTTGGCGGGAATTTAAAAAACAATTTTTTTGGAATTTTTCTAGTTCCATCACCTTGGGGGACCAAGGCAAACCGAAAATTTTTTTTCGGTTTTTCAGAAACCAAAGTGTTTCCGTGCCGTTTTAGGGCACTAGAATCAATATGAAACGGGTGTCTCCCCCTTCGGTATGAGTAAATTTTGCGCTGACTGGGGGGATTCTATAGTGTTACCGAAATGAATTTATAGACTTTTCGCATTCAAAATTGTGCACAAATAATTTATATACTACATTTTTGCTTTTCTCCTTTTACTTTTGAAAAAAACGTAAATGCCCTTTAATCAATTAACAAGAAATTTCATATATATTTAGCCCACTAAAAAAAGAACTTTCTATTCAAGATGCAAATTAAGAATGGAATTAATGGAATTTCTGTTGTTTTTATACATTCTTTTCGGTTGTCCTACAGACATGTGTTCGGAACATGAAAAATTCCTCCTAATGAGGATGCTCTTTCAAAGTAATTTTAGCCCCTTTGAACCCTTTTCTACTGCAGAAATGTTAGGCACAAACGAAACTAAATAAGACAAATGATGTAGTTCTTAGTGTTCATTGATCTTTCACGGAAGTTTATTTGCTGTTTTCTGTTAGTTTAGCGCCTAGAAAGATTTATTTTGTCTTAGATCTAGTTTGTCGGAAAGCAATTTTGGTGAAAAAAAAAAATTTGACCAAAATTTCGACTTTTTATCTTGGGGGACCAAGGTAAACCATCGTATATTAGGGTGTTCTACCACGTTTTAGTCATTGGGGCTTGGCAAAAAAAGGTCTATATATGCATTTTTGATCAAAAAAAAATCCAAAAAGGGGGGTTATATTCCAGTAGTGTCCATTTTTTGAAAAAAATTTGAAAATTCTGATATCCAACTTGTTGCTCATCCAACTTTTAATTTTGCATCAGTTTTGTTTGCATCCCAACACCAGCTTGTCAACACTATCTGACTGTAGAACGTCACTTTTTCTTTTTACAATCATAATTACAACCTAGCCATCTTCTTGCAAAATAAAAAATGTCTAAGAAATAATTGTTACCTATTAATTTTGTTATTCAAAGTAAATTTTTTTTCTATAAACCAAATATTTTGCAGCTATACACTGAATCAAAAACCAGCCAAAATGTCATTTTTCAAAAGCTTGGCATTTGCTTCTGCTTTCTCACAAAGATACATCCTTGTTATCTCCAGCTAACATCTTGTATGCATTTTTCTACTTTTCGGAAGTTGGAAAAATATGAGGGCTATTATATACGAGCTTTGGCGCTTGTTTTAATTGAGATTTTGTTTGGTCTGTACGACAAAAACAAATAACAAATATAATTTTTTTATTCATAATTTTTACAAATATCATTCTGGGCTGATTCTTATTCTTGGAATTTTACTCTGTAATTTTTTCTAGATCTTTTAAAAAAATGTCTAGCGCAGACTTTTTATGCAAAAATTTAATATTTATTACATTCACTACTTTTTTGTTTTAAATAATGTATAGCTTAAATGCTACTTTTGAAAAAGTTGTAAAATAGTCTCAAGGTCAATTTTCAATCTTATTAATAGTCAATTTTTTGAAAGGCTTTTGAAAATTTTTTTTTGAACTTTTACATTAAAGTATGTTTTTTCGGTGCTTATTTTTTTATTTACTGCTAAAAACGTTTAGAGCATTTCGGTACTTACCCCGCTTAACACCCCTTCCCCCTGCCATACCCCCAAATTTTTGAAAAGTTACCCACAAACACGCCTTAAGCTACTTTTTTATGCTTAATACGATACAAAAAACATTTCTAAACTGTTTCAGATTTGAAAATAATTTTTTTTTTAATTTTGGCTTCACTTCCTCAAAGATAGATGGTCTTTTTATTTTTGAATAAATTTTGGTCAAATATAAGAAAAAGCAATAAGTTTTGAACATTTTTTACTTTTAGGGGCTACCGCATATATAAACTATGGTATGAACGTGTATATGTGAATACTAGTGCTGTTTGGCTTATTACCTTAATTTGACTTGGTCTCCCTGGTGCGTACGGGATAAGTACCAGCATAATAATTTCTTGTGCAGTCAAAACTTAATACAGTCTACTCTCGCTAACCCGCCACCCCTAGGGACCGGCCTTAGGATGGCGGATTATCGAGAGTGGCGGGTTAGCGGGGTGATTGGTTAGCGAGAAAATACTATCAAATCATGATTAGGGTGACGGGTTATCAAAAGTTTACAATTTATTCAGACAAATAACAACAATATTTTAATTTAAATCTTACAAAATGCTTCTGGGTTGGCAGAAAGCTTCGTCAGGGCGTCACTGTGATTGAGAATGGTCAGATCGATAAAATTTATTTCTGTGTAGCGACGAAGCATTTTTATGGCTTTGAGGGATCCAATTGAGTTGACGTCTTCTTCTTCAATGTTCATACTCTCACTTTCGACCATCTGGCTGTCTTCTGTTGTCACCTCTTCCACAATTCCCTTTAAATCGTTGATCTAGAGTGGACTGTATAACAAAACCCTTAATTTAAGGAAACCATTGATTTAGGTGTTCTTCATATCATTTTAAAGTGGCATGCCCACGCTAATAAGAGGTGATGCCCGGGAATTCAATTTTTTTTTCTGATCATTGAACTTCTGTACGAATTTTTCAACTTTGTTTCTAACAAAACAAGGCCTACAATTTAATTTTAGGTATGGTTTTGTTAGAAACCAGGTTGAAAAATCAGTACAGAATACACTCGGGTCGACACTCGACTCAGTGTGGGCCTAAGTGTCGACCTCAGTGCGTACCTAAGCACTTTTAACCAAAATTTTTTGATTAAAGGTGGCTTATCAATAACTCATTTTGAAGCCCTGAATCTTAGCTACAAGATGGTACTAACAGACATTTTTTTTAATGAAAGAAAAAAATTTACAGCCCTTCCGGCGTTAAAAACACTCTAAGGTCAACACTTGGGTCGACACTTTATGTGAACGTACCTTTAAACACTATAGATCATTTAGAAAAAGTAAACATTTTCACACCCAAATTGATTAAAAATTGGTGCTTCTGCAGGACAAAGTGCTTGAGGGTGTTGTGAAAGTTCGTGCCTATCTCTTATAAAGCAAAAAGTAATTTTTGGAACAGAGCAGCAATAAATTTGTGTGCTTTTTCATGCCTTGGCCTTTAGCCATGTTAGACCAAAAAAGAAATAATAAATAAATAACTAAAAATTCCGGCCAAGACAAAAGCGTTTTCAATGAGACTCAAAAGAAGAACAGGGCACGCACAAACGTAATTTTTTATTTAATTTTTCGCCTCTTTTCTTTCTATCTATGTACTGCGCGCTTTTTGCCGCCAACCAAAAAATCAATTGTTATTTATTATTCCAGTGGGCATAATGGAATATATCTTTGATGTCCACAGGCCATGGGATTTGACTTTTATTCAAAGCAACGGTCGTTCGTTTCTTTTGTTAGTGTAAAGCAAAAATACTTTTCCTATAAAAAATACTTTTTTAACTTTAAAAGGGCATTTTATTGTGTGGTAAATTGCTTAGATTTGGCCTACTATTATTATAATTCTGGAAAAAACTGCTTTTATTGACGAGAAATTTTTTGAGCTCTGCAAAAATTGTTTATTTTTATGAATTTTTGCAGAAAGCTTGGGATAAATTTTTTTAAAGCTCGGAGCCGGACTTTTTTTAGAGCTGGATCTGATTTTTCAGGATTTTGAAATACAGCCTAGGAGTCTTCCTGATGTTCACAATGCCCCTAATTTTTCTTTCGGACTCAAAAACAAAAGTTTGATCCCACTTTTTGCTTAAATATTTACGCAACTTAAGTTTACTCAGTCCAATTTAAAACTTGTTTATATTTGTAAATTTTAAATAAATCTGCCTCTTCACTGCTAAATAGTCGACTGCACTTAATTGATAGGTTCAAGTGTGAATGGCTGGTTGCTTTAGAAGATTTATTGACTAAAACAGGAGTTAAAGTGCAGGAACTTTTTTGTTCTTTGTGCTTATAAGCGTCTAAAATTATGAAATCAGCTCATAGTAGGCTTTTTAAAGTTAATCTTGTTGTACAGGGGTGGAGCAAGTATTTTTGGGTTTTTGAAATGGCTGTATTTTTTAAATTTCATGAACACATCAACCAGATCTTATTTTTATCAGTTAGAGAAAGACGGGATTTTTCGTTTAATACCAAACTTGTGCTATTAGTCTATTGGATTCTGGATTCTAATTTAGATTTTAGTGCAATATAGTGTTCAGTACTCAGGAAAAAGCCTTCTGTGTGGTTGAATTTGGCAAGTTAGGAAGTTGCGTTGCTGTGCAGAAAAGTTTCAGGGGCCAGTATCGCTTTCCACCTCGTGTAATGGTTTTTCACGAAAGACAGCATTAAGCAATGGTTTGACAAATTTTTGGATTTCGGGGATGTCAAGTACAAGAATAGAAGCATCACAAGGTTAGGAATTTTCAAGTCTTTCTTCACATTTCTTTCTTTGATTTCAGATGGGTTCGGATAGATCTGGCAATAGCTACAGTGCTCTCGTTCTTCACTCGCAACGTGTCACTGTCTTTGCTCTGATTGGCCGTCAAGAAATCGTTGGGGGCAATGTTTCTTTAAAAAAAACATCAACAGTGCCAACTACCTGAGTCTTCTTCACCATGTGACTTCTTTTTGTGTAGCTGGATCAAAAGCCGAGTCTACCGAGCTGATTGCAGAAGTGGATGAGCTTATTGGGAGAATTCAAATTGCCTTTGAATAATTGCCTCAAGAAATGATCAATAATTGTATCGCAGCATACCCTATTTGATTGAACCGTTGTTCCGCAGTTGGCGGTAGAAGTGTTGAAGAAACATTTGCAAATGTTTAGATTTTTTGTTGTAAAGTTCGGTATTAAACGAAAACTCCCGTCTTCCTCAAAAAAAATATCTGGTTGATGTGTTCATTAAATTTGAAAAATACAGGCATTTCAAAAACCCAAAAATAGTTGCTTCACCCTGTATTTTTCTCTATTAATTTCCCTCTCAAAAGTGACAAAATGTGACTGTTACAGATTTTCCTGGAGCATATTTTCTATCCCCATATCAAGGGGTTTTTTTGCCTTGGTCTCCTCTGTTGGTTTTTTTTGTAATTTTTTATGCTTTAGGCAAGGGTAAGCCAGCGTATGTTAGGACCCACTAAAACACCCTTTTTTGTAGTTCGGGAAACATATTTAAGCCCGTCCTAACATACGCTGACATACCCTTGCCTAAGCCTGAGGAATTACAAAAAAAATTTTTTGCCTTGGTTTCCCCTGTTGGTTTTCTGTTATTTTCTGGGCTTTAGGCTTAGGCAAGGGTAGGCTAGCGTATGTTAGGATGGACTCAGACACCTTTTTCTTACTTTTTTGTAGTTCGAAGAGCATGTCTGAGTCTGTCCTTACATACGCCGGCCTACCCTCGCCTAAGCCTAAAGCCTAAAAAATTAAAAAAAAAACCAACAGGGGGGACCAAGGCAATAAAAACCCACTAATATGAGGATAGGGCCCAAATGCTGTGAAAAAAGATAGCCAGCTAGATAATTGGTGAAGCCAGTTTTACGAAGTGCATCACACAAACAATTGTCGTAGGTTTCTATTGAATCGGCCTGAGGATAGAAGAAACTGAAATTTCTATGAAGACTGTAGACCATAATGAAAATATTTTGCAAACCTGTTTTTCGCATTTTCTTAATTACTATCAGGGCACCTGATTCCACTTTTTACACCCAAAAATCTCAAAATTTTTCGATTTTCAAAGGTTAAAAAATAAGGTCCCATGGGGCCTTATAAAAAACAATACGGTATAATTAAAAATAAGCATTTTTCGTCTGGTTTAAAAACCATTTTTGTGTCGACACCTTTTTTCTGCTATGAATAATTCATTTTTATTTAATATTACTGTCAATGTAAAACAAAGAAGGTGTTTATTTTCTGCCTCAGTGCTGCAAAGAAATGACGTCTTTGCTATGTTGACGAGTAAAAAATTAGATGCCCTTCCTTTGTTGAAAGTAGGTAGTCCTTTGCAATCCATATTTTCGAAAATAAAAGGCTAAAGATTTTGCAGCAAATCATGTGTGCAAAGCTTAAAACACTATTTTTAAACTATTTTTCACAAAATATTTTTGCAAGAGCTATTTTTCAAAAACTTCAAAATTTCAATCCTGCTAAATTATTCCCTGAAATAGTTAAAATCATTAATACTAAATACAGTCAGCAACCAATATAATAGGAACCCTATGGACTAGCCTAAGGTGCCGTTATATTGTCGGTAAACTACTAGAAGTAGAAAATCGAATGATTAATAATCTATTTACACAAATTACACAGACATGGGCTGACGCGGAGCAAAATTACCGGTTTTTCACTTAAAACCGACGGGTTGGTCTGTTGGTTACAATAAATAAACTTTAACATTAAGGCTCCATTAAGGCTCTAAATACCCTTTTTCCTGCTCTTGAATCACTTTTGTCACTATGCATTAAAAAATTTTGACGCTACTCGGTAATAAAACCACCCCCACCCCCTAAACAAAAGCTACTCGGGAACATCCCCCCCTCGCCCAAAAATCAGACCTACTCGGTCCAGAAACACAATTTAAAAAGGAATTATGGGTTGCATTGGGAGGGGAAGGGAGTAATACAGGGGCGACTTATTTTCGGCTAGTTTACCATGTTTTTTCAACTTGGGCCGTGGTGAAAATAGACTCTTCATGCATTTTATCATCACGAGTACTTCTCGGAATCATGTCTAAGGTAAATAAGTGGGCTCTAGGTAAATTGATCCTCGGTAAATTGATCCTCTTTTTGTCTTGACACGAAATCATTTATGTATACTTCTGTTCACTCTTTCTTTGTTCACCTTCAAAATTTTGCGGGAATTTAAACTTTTCAGTCTGAACCAACCAAACGAAGTGGTCGTCCACTTGGTGCGTATTTTTTACGTTTTTCATGTTCCAAAGCCTGTTTTCTGGACTAACTCGGGCATGCTGAAGATGGTTTGATAGTGGTAAAATGCCGTTTTCTCGGGTATTTTTGAGTATTGGATAATAATTGATTTTGATGATATCAATTATTGCCCAAAACTCAAAAAATACTCAGAAAACACCACCAGTTATCCAGAAAAATGGAACATGAACGTAAAAAAATTCGCACCAAGTGGACGACCACTTCGTTTGGTTGGTTCAGACTAAAAAATTTCAATTCCTCAAAATATTCCTTTCAAGACAAAAAGTAGAGGATCAATTTACCGGAGGATCAATTTACCAGAAGACCAATTTACCGGAGGATCAATTTACCGGGGATCACTTAACCGAGGATCAATTTACCGCCGCCCAGTAAGTCCGCGCATCTGTAACTCTCAAGCCCCCTGCGGCTCCGAAGAGGGTGCAGGGGGCTTAGAGTTGAGATGTGCACACCCACATACCTTAGACACAAATCACTCGAAGGTGACTCTGGATGCATGGAGGGGGCTTGGAGGGTGAGTGCGAAGGTGGTAAAACCGAGTAGCGACAACATTTTGAATTTAAAAAAAAAAATAAAGTTAAAAAGTTTTTTGCCTTTTTTATAGGAGCATCCCACGATCAGAAAAAAAACTGGGCCTGGCAGGCAGTGCGGACTGAGCATACTTTAAATTGCCTGAAATTTCGGCAAACCTTACTTGAGTAATAAAGCGCCTAAAAATCGGTGCACATGTCTAGTGTAACTTGTTCCCACAGTAGTGCCACATTTGTTTTTCGTAGTCAAAAGAATTAAAAAAGTGTTGCTAATCCAAGTTATCCTACTCATTTTTTAATTTCTTTTATTAAAAGATTATTTTTGAGTGTGTCATCCTAATCTGCACTTTACTAAAATGTTTCTGATATTTTTCTCTCTTTAAGTCGTTATTTTTTTCAATTAACACAAATTTTAATTAAATGCCGTTTCGTTAAAAATTTTGCCTGTACAGTCGACGCTCTTTATAGCATTCCTCAAGGGGCCGGCCCCAGCTGGACGCTATATAAAGCAGACGCAATATAGAGAGTAATTTGTCGAACTATTGACTGCCGGATGCAATAAAGAGATTTATTCAACTAACATCATAATCAGAACAACAAATCATAACAACAATCAATGAGTAAGCGTAAAATAATCAAAAATGTTCCTTTGTTTCATTTTTTTCATACGTTCATTGGCCAACATATCGTCGAATTTGTCGCACATCTGGAGCACAGCCGGGTCGTTGAAGTTCTCTTCCATGTAGCGCTGAAAGACCTTGAATCCGGCGGTTGCTTCTCGAATTGTGACTGGCGGCTGTACCATCTCTTCTTTGATATCCATGACGTCGGTGTCGCTAAAAAGAAATCTGATGAAAACCAAACAAAGCAAAGACTTACCTCTCCGGCTCTTCCACTTCTGATTTTGAGACATCCGCAGCGATTTCAGACAGAGTGAGAGCTCCACCGGTAGTAAGTTGATCGTCTGCTGTCAAATAGTCGTTGAGTTCTCCTTCAGCCAGTTCCACACTTTGCAGTTCTTCCTAGAGAGTGTTGAGTTCCTCGTCGCCTCGCTCCAGTTGCACTTCTTCGTCCATCTCAGTCATTTGCTCTTCGCATGTCGGCTCTGTTTGCTAAATCCAGGGATAACATTCATTCGCAAAGTTTAAAAGATCAACTTCCATAACCTTGACAAATCCCGCCTTCCTAAAGCAATTTGCTATTGTTTCCGGCTTGACATCGGCCCAGAATCTTCGCAGGAACTGCAGCGCTTTGAACAAATCCACCTTGTACTCGGCCTTAGCGTCGATTGCAACAATTCTTTCACGGAGAAGAAAGCGACGATAATGTACCTTTAGGTTTTGGATGATCCCTTTGTCGCATGGCTAAAGAGAAAGAATTATCCAAGCAAAATCTTAAAGCAAACCTGAGAACGAGCTATCGTGTTTGGCGGCGGAACTTCAGTGTGATTTGCTGCAGACCGAGGACCTAATGCTTTGCTGAGCGGTGCTGCCAATTCTTTCGCCAGCTTAAGCGCCTTCTCCTAAAATCAAAGAAGTTAGAACAGGAAAACCAAAACCAAATCTTACCGCCAAAAGAGGACCGGACATCGAAACATTCTCACTTCGAGCGGCTGTGAACCATCGCTGGACCGCCTTATCAAGATTTTCTTGCTTCACAGGCCTCAAACGAGCTCGCTTTGCTTTGCATCCTTTATCGATTGCCTCAAGGATTGCCTTTCTGTCTCGACCGAGAATTGATTTGATTGTAGCCAATGTTTGCCGCAGCGTCGATGATTTGCTTCTTCACTTCCAGAGTAATCACGTGCCGCTTCTTGCTAGGAGTTTTCATAATCGTTGCTAAAATTAAAAAAAACAGTCGGGAAGTTCACACTAGAGTAACAACAAAAACAGAAAGAAAACACCGCTGAGAAAATTTGAAACAAAAATGAACAAAAGTAAAATTTTCGTTTTGAGACTTCAGAAAAATTTGGAATTTTTTGAGTAGATGCAATATGGAGCATTTTTTATGCGGCTAGGACCGGCCCTAGCCGGACGCTATAGAGAGCTGGACGCAATATAGAACGGACGCAATATAGAGAGTCGATTATAACGAATTTCTTTGGCGACCAATCAAACCAAAAAAAGCGGACGCTATAGAGAGCTGGACGCTATAAAGAGCGTCGACTGCTGATTTTTAAAATGCGTCAATTTTAAGACTAATGAGCTGTTTCATATATCCTTTGAAATATTTAATTCTTAATATTCGAATAGAACTTGAGCGAGTTCTCTGCTTAGACTTAAGCATAAGAATTACTATCACGAGTTCTTATTTGTTATTTCGTATGTAATCAGACCTTTTTTATATGTCATACATATTTAAGACTTCATAAGATGAAATAAGTCTGAAAAGTATGGTTTGAACATTTTCAAATTTTTCTTTAAATCATAATTTTTTTAAAGACTGCTCATTAATTTGTTTTGACTAGGGTTGGCGGTTCGGGTACCCGTTTTCGGTTTTTTTATCCGAAAACCGGAAATTTTCCGGTTTTCGGATAAAAAAATTATAAAAAAATTTTCCGGTTTTCGGTTATAGGTTCGTGTAACCGAAACCAAAAATGTCGGTTACCCGCCAATCCTAGTTTTGACGCATAAATTTAGCTCACAACAAAAATTTAAATTGAAAAACACGACTTTCGCAAGGTCACCCTTGTGATTTAGGCCCTACCCATCCTTAGCCAATTTAACTTAAGTCACAAAGAGAGAACCAAGCAAAAACTCCTGTTTTTTGCTTCTATCTTTTGCAAGCCCAGATGTCGTCTACGTACCCAGAGGTTTCAGTCAATAGAAGGCAAGCACTTGGTTGATCAACCACCATAGTCCAATCCAGCAGAGCTTGGGGTCAGCACACGAACGGAGACTAAAACTCACTCTGGAAATCACACAGACATGTAGTTACACACACAGAACAATACAAAATTAAAGGTACTTCTCCGGTCGCTGCCTCCCCCCTCCTACCCCTCCTACTACCCCTCCAAACTACTTTTTTATGCTTAATACAAGAAACACTACTAAACAGTTTCTGATCAAAAAATTTAAACTTTTTCCAAAAAATTTTGACTTCAACTCACCAAAGATAAATAGTCTTTTTGGGTATTTTAGGGTCATTTTTTAGTGATTTATGATATTAGGCTTAATTTAGGTTTAGGCTTAGGCAAAGGTAGACCAGCGTATGTTAGGACGGGCTCAGACATGTTTCTCACACTGAAAAAAAAAGTAATAGAAAATATGTGAGTCTGTTTTAACACACGCTGGCCTACCCTTGCCTAAGGCTAAATTAAGCCTAATATCATAAATCACTGAAAAATGACCCTAAAATACCCAAAAAGACTATTTATCTTTGGTGAGTTGAAGTCAAAATTTTTTGAAATTTATAACTCAGAAACTGTTTGGTAGTGTTTCTTGTATCGTATCAAGCATAAAAAAGTAGTTTACGACGTCCATTTGGGTCACTTTTCAAAAAGTAATGGAGGAGGGGGGGGGGTGTGGGTGCTGGTGGTTCAACCAACCGAAGAAGTACTAAATTAAATAATAAAGAGACTGAAATTTTTTTCATACAAGACAAATCGGAGTTCCAACTTCGCTATCAGAATTGCTTTTGCAAATCACCTTTTTCCAGATCACCTTTCAACCTTAAAAAAGCTATAACTAAGCTTTTTTATACTTGTGTATTACACTAAACAAACCAATTGTCCAATAATAACAAGGTCGATTTTTTGTTTTGTGCACTTTTGACATTTTTGCCACATTAATCCACATTTTTTTAAACTTTTTTTTGTTTATTTTTATGCTAACCAATTTCCCTGTCACCAATTTAGTTTTCAAATTCAGCTAAATCTTGGTGGTAAAAACATGCCCTTATAACTTTGTGAATAAAAGTATAAAGGTTGCCATTATTGTGTTCTCGGCCCATTTTGTTTAGGAGCAAAGTTTTTGGCACACATTTTTTTACTTCGTCTGTCCTTTCTCGTTTTTCGATCATTAGGTTTTGTTGCACACCACCAAAAAAAACAAGAAGATAGTTGCTGTAAGTATTAAGCCCTGAGGGAATAGCACTCCAGTGAGATATTGACTTGGTTGGTCCATTCAAAAGGGCGTTTCTCGTTCTCTTTTAAAATTTCAAACACTCATTATTCATAATTTTGTGTTGCAACAAGGAAATTAAAAGTTGGAACACTTTTAAGAAAATTTTGCACTATTTTAAAATTAGGTGCTCATTTTTGCTTTTCTCCTCCAGATGGTTTGTTAGGCTCGAGCAAAGAATAGGCCAGCGTATAAGTACGCTGGCCTAAAAAATGCTTTTTTTCAGTGCAGGAAACAGGTTTGGGTCCGTCATAACGTATTGGCAACGGAGCGGATTAATGCAAAAATTCACTCGATCAGAATAGGGTCCAAACCTTTTATTACTTAACTTATCAAGGCCTCAAACACGGATGCTAAATCAGATTTGTCACTTTGAAATGGCTATAACTTTTTTTAAATTTTTCAAAAAATTCTCTTTCTGCTATTTTGTGGCTGAGATTCAGGGCTGCCAGATGAGCCACTGAAAAAGTAGATGTTGTTTAAAAAAGTGAGATAAAAAAGAAAGAAGCCGCTTAAAAATCCTGACTCGAATTTGAGTGAGGATTCTTGGGCGGATTCTTTCTTTTTCATCTCAATTGTTTCATCAACATTCACTTTACTAATAGCTCATCTGGTAGCGCTGAATCTCAGCTACAAAATAACAAAAACAGAAAATTTTTTGAAAAATAAAAAAAAACAGTTATGGCCATTTCCGTGTGACAAATCTGATTTAGCATCCGCAAACAGCCTCCTCATTGTGTTTGAGGCCTAACTCACTTTTTTCATTTTTATCACTTTAACTGGGCACAAGTTAAATATAGGCTCTAGCACTTTAATAACATCTTAGCACTATGTTATAGCGCAGTTCAAGAGCCTAAAAATTTTTTTCAAAATTCGACTGTTGTGATATGCCTTTTTGGAAAAAAATCAATTTGTTGGCCAATGGACAAAATCCAAGTTTTCCGGATTTTGGTCATTTTTTAAAGAAATTTATTTTTTCTAAAGACTATATCTCAACATTTGGTTTTTTTTAAATTTAAATGTCAAGTTTAAAATATTCAACTGCCTTTCAAATAGTAAAAAAACTCCGGCCAACCTGTAGTTAATTAGAGACTATACTAAAATATTATTTTAAAACAAATTTTTTTTGTGTGATCTTTATATAGTATTTGGGTCGGGGAGGGTGTGTGTGTTACGCTAATTAATGGTCCCCTTGAGAGAAATTTATCTTTTTTCTGTGAAATATTTTAATGGGCGAGTATGTACTCATTGGAAAGCCCTTTCGCAGGCGGAGGATCTTTTGCGTTTAGATTTGGGTTTTGCTGTGAAAATTTTGGTTGAACTTGAAAGTTGGGGGTTTTATGGGAAAATCGGAGCGAAAAACTTTTCGTGAACAAAAAAATTTTTTTGAATTGCCGCCAAATTTGGGTTTTCGGGTTTATGGCCCCATTGGTATTGTGGTATTTTGCTACACTGAACTTTGCCTTTCAAATGCAGGCGCCCGAGAGGGCGCCAGTCCGCCTGCTGTATATAATTCACATGTCTTCACTTTAAACGGATAACTTCACATTAGAATTTATGTTGAGCTTGGCAAGGCCTTTAAAGCATATAAATATATAAGCATATAAAGCCTTTCAGACTTGGGGGAAGGGATGGCGGTTGTTATGTCTTTTTCATGTTGAATATATTTTGCATTCTGACTCAGAATGAAACCTCGTGAGATAACTGTGGAATTTTCACTATGGTATACTTAGGGTTGTCGAGCCCTCGAAATTTTCGAGTCGAGCGCTCGAATTTCGAGTTGCGCTCGTAAAATTCGAGCGCTCGACTCGAATCGGAACTCGAAACTCGAAAAATTTCGAGTTTTCGAGTTTTTTTCGAGTTTAACTCGACTAACCCTATATATACTACAGTTATCTCATGGTGTTTCATTCGGAGTCAGAATGAATGGGTGATCATTTTTGACTGATTTGTGATACTTTGCAGCTATTTTTTTTTTGAAATTCAGCATTTTAATAAATGAGCCATTTGGGAGAGTAAAAATCATTTTCTGTCTTGTATTACATTGTTCCAAACCTATTAAGACTGATAAAATTTCAGTTAAAATGGATCAAACTACAACTTCTATATTAAACTACTTCTCAGATGGTCCATCTTCTTCAACATTTGATGCCAACGACACATTTCCCAATAATTTATTGCCTACAATCAACTATAGTTTAAATAATGAAAGCTCAACTATTGTCAGTCAAAATTCGAGCACGGGTATTTCTAACAGCACAGAACTTCCTGCCTATTGTATATTTGAACAGCCACCTCTAACGGATGTCAGGTTCTGGATTGTCACTGTATTTGGCACTTGTGTTTCTATAGTCAGCATAGTGGAAAATCTGTTTTTCTTCTATTTGTTTTCAACCAGGTTTAGTCATTTTTGATTAATGTTTAATTAATACATTTTTTTAACTCTTACTTTACTTACATACTACATCTAACACGGCAACATATCGAACTGTACGGTTCGATTCAAAAATTCTGACAAAGCTATCTTGTAGAGCATAGTCGATTTACTATACAAAATTTCAATATTTTTGGCGAACAGACACAAAAAATGGAACCTGGAGACTCCAGAAACATCATGCCAAAGACTGCCTTGGTCCCCCCTATGGATTTTAGAAAACATATGTTTTTGCAGTGAAACCTCGATACAAGGATATCTCTAAAAGTTTGATCCCAATCAGGGTCTGATACTTTTTTTAGTCCATTTGTTGAAAAAAAGTTTTAGACCCAGGTGGAGATCGAACTTTTAGGAGTATCACTATATCGAGATATGACGGTGAAAAATGTTTCAAAAATCCACAGGGGACAAAGCAATAATCCTATTTTACGTGTTTCTCGAGTCTCCAGATTCCATTTTTTGTGTCTGTTCGCCAAAAATATTGAAATTTTGTATAGCAAATCGACTATGCTCTACAAGATAGCGTTGTCAGAATTTTGAATCGAATCGTACAGTTCGATAGGTTCCCTTGTAAAAGACCTTTGTTTCAGCTTAGGATCAGTATTTTTCTAATCTGTTTATGCGTTTTCTTGACTGCCGATTCTACTTTTCAGATTTTGGTTGAGCACCCAAAAATCTCGAGATCGACCTTAATTTTTACGATTTTTTAAAGGTTGAAAAATAAGAATACGGTGGCTTGTGATTAAAAAAGACTTAAGCCAGAAAAAAGTGCAAAATAAATATGTGGAACAATAAGAAAGACGGTTTGAATTCTTACATGGCACACTTTGTTGGTACTAACTTTGCGCACCACACTTTTCCCATTTAACATCGATTTTATATTTGGCTTCGAATAGGCTAACTTATGTCAAAGCTCACTTAAACCTATTGCTTATTTACCTTACCTTGGCGCTACTACCTGAATATCACTACTTGGCCAATATTACCACTAGGGTTGTCGAGCACTCGAACTTTTCAAGTCGAGCGCTCGACTCGAAAAATTTTCTTGGCGGTTCGCCGCGATTTTTGGTGGTTTTCGTACAATAATTAATGCACAACAGTTTTTCAAACATTGATTTCTCATAAATCATTTATTAGACAAATTTTCAAACAATAAAATCACAAATCATCTCCTAACAAAATATCGACAACTTCTGTTGGCTCTTCATCGTTCTTTTCTTTTGCTTTTTCCAAGATTTCATCGGCGAGATTAGCTTTGATGATTAGTAGGTTAGCTGCAGTATCTTTTGCTAATCGAGACCTTATAAGTTGGCAAAAAGAAGACTGACCTTGGAAAAGCATCGTTTAGAAGCCACGCTTGAAAGTGAGATTGCCAGATACTTACGAGCCATCAGAGCGAGATTGGGAAAACGCCTTGTCACCAGTTTCTTATACGACTTCCAGACTTCACTCGGCTATATTCTAAAATAGTCAACATGAAGAAGAGAATACTATAGGAAAAAAGAGAAAGTTCTTAAGAATGCATTAACAGGTCTTAGTTCATGACAAAACACAAAAATAATTATTTTTGATCGTCAAAAACTGAAGCGCTCGATAAAATTCTAAAACGAAAACTCGAAATTTTTTTCGAGTTGAGTTGAACTCAAAAGGAAAACTCGAAAATTTTTGAGTTTTGAGTTTTTTTCGAGTTCAACTCGACTCGACAACCCTGATTATCACTACTAAGGACTACTACTAAGAGATTCCAAGCGCACAAGACCCACTTTGAGTCCCAAATTTTGATAAAAATTTAAAACGAAAATGTTATTAGTTACTTAAAATATCTTAATTATATTTTAAAGCTTACAGAAAACACCATCGCACAACCTACAACATGTACATGCTATTTCTCGCCCTATCAGACGTTTTTGTTAGCGCTGCCTATGTGTTGTTAATGTCAATGAATGTGCTGTCAGACTACTTGCAATCGCCCACACTAGTCAGAATATGGTATTTTAAAAAATTATAAAAACCCAAAATCCTTAAACAAAAGCCATATTCAAAAATTTGTAGGTTTTCCTACATGGTACCTATCCTAACCGTCAGCCACTGCGGTATTACATCCTCCTGTTTTTTAATTCTGGCAGCTACCTTTGAAAGATATTGCCTGACCGTCAACTCAAAATATGTGCGGTTGATCCAGAGGAATCGCAAGTTCATCGTCTTATTTGCTATATTTTTTGGTGTGCTGAGCAAAGGCAGTATTTGTCTAGAGTTCAAAATTAGCTATCTAGAAGAATGTGCTGGTCATATCACTGAGATTAGGCTGGAATTTGAAGAATTTGTTTATGACACACCTTATAACACAGTCTGGAGGTTTTGGTACAGGAACTTTGTGACAGTATTCTTTCCCTTCTTTGCTCTCTTGACCCTCAACATTTGGATTGTCAGGGCGCTGAGTTCAAATGAAAAGAAAAATGGACTGTATACTACAAGTTCTAAACACTTTAAGAGAAAGGTTAGTAATAAGTATATTTGGCTCTCCCCGTTTAACGCCTTTTTCAAATTAAATTGTTTTTGGATTTATCCTGTTTGCGCCCAAAATCCTTTCCACCATAACGCTCTCTGTCTTTAATTTGTTTATGATACAAATACTTTGCGAGAGTTTGCCTTTCGTCTAGAATCGTTGTGTATATAATTAATTATAAATTATAATTTTGGAAGCGATTAGATCATAGGTTAGTCAAACTTTTACTAAACTTTTACTACAGATAAAACCGTTTATACGTAACAGTAAAAACCAAAACAATTTTTTGAAGTAAGCAGACATGTATCTAACCAATCAAATGAATGAAAATAATAGTGCCTAGCAGGTTACAGTCAAACCTGGATAAGCTGACACCCCTCCGTGACGGCCTTAGGTGTCGGCTTATCGGGGGTGTCGGTTTATCGAGGGTGTTTGGCTTATCGAGAGTAAGTTGTTCATATTAATGTTAAGGGTGTCGGTTTATCGGATTTCTTAACACTAAAACAGTTTAGAACATGTAAAGATTAATTTCAAACAAAAACAATTCAATCAATAACATTAGAAGAGAAAAAATCAGTTGATTGGCTTTGTTTCTCGTTCTTTTTGCGCTTGTGATAAAAAAAACTTTCGATTCGACATCTGCAAAGCAAAAAAAAGCTGTAAAATGAGACAAAAGAACACAAAACAAGACAGAAAATGACACACAAAACAAAGAATGACGACAAGACAAAACTTCATCGAAAAACTTTTGACGGGAATTCAAAAAATTGCTAAAAATGCTGTAAATATGCAAGGTGTCGGCTTAACCAGTGTAATTTTCTTGGACCGGACCGGCATAAGGGTGTCGGTTTATCAAGGGTAAATTTTGGCCCATTTCTTTGCCGGACAACCAAATTTTTTGAAAGTGTCGGCTTATCCACGTTTGACTGCATGGTGGAAAGGATTTTGGGCGCAAACAGGATAAATCCAAAAACAATTTAATTTGAAAAAGTTTTGGTGGTGAGCGGGGAGAGCCGTATATTTGTTATATAAAGACAAAGCGTCCAAACAAACTTTTTTTTTCTGAATTTCGGTCAAAAATATTTCATTACTATTTTCTGGTTTTCTTTCCGACTCGGCCAAACCCCCATTCATCCGGAGTCAGATTTTGCCATATCGTTAACTATAGAATCTTTCGTGTCTTATACTAGAAATTCTACAGTTATGTACATATATCATTCTGAGTCAGATTTTTTCATGTCGATAACTATACGTTAATAACTGTAGAATTTCTTGAAAATTATACGAGAAATTCTACAGTTATTAAGGTACAGTGATCGACGGGTCAAAATCTGACTCAGGATGAATGGAGTCTTTGTAGGATCAGAACAAAAAGTTTATTTGGAAGCGCGTTTTATATAATATTTAACTATTTTTATTGGTTTTTATTAAGAAAGTGGCTAGAAGTGCTACTAGGACAACAGTATTGGTCGTATTTACGTACCTGATCTCCAATATTATCAATGTTGTGCTAACTACCTGGGAGCATGTTGACAAAATGTCATTGTTGACAGATTATGTGCAGTGAGTTTTTTCTTGGTTCTCTATCGGGATAAGAGACGGCTGGTTGATTTATTTCAAAAAAGTATTTGTGTGCACATCTCAAATTCAAGCCACCAAGCCAGAGTGTTGAAAATACGCTCACAGGGGTACCTACGAGATGAAGCCGATCAATACACCTGACTAAAAAAGCATTTATAGATTTTTTTGCAAAACTCAAGTTAATAAAAATAATAATGCTATAAAAAATCTAATCACAAACAACTTCTTCGAAAGTTCTTAATCAATAGAACTGCTTACATTCACCCCGCGGGTACCGTATTTGCTCCATTATCTCAACCTACCCACTAAATTCAAACTCGTGTTTTTGAGTTTATGGTTTTGGCCGACTTTTTGCAGATTGCTCTTAACATCCACCACCCCCTGGGAACCTATCGCGACGAGATATTCTGGTAGGGCCAATGTCCTAGATTATTATTTGATAAGGTGCGAAAAAAACAAATTCACACGAGGGCCTATGAATCGCGTTTCTGCCCCCAAAAATTTTGAATACATACTAATTGGATATTTAGGGCCAAAATATCCAAAGAGTATGTATTCTCTAAGTCAAAAGAGGCCAAAAATGCGAGTAACTTTTTTTTTTGGACAGAAATGGGAGTCAAGTTTCTGCCAAATGATGGTCTAAGACATTGGCCCTACCGGAATATCTCGTCGCCACAGGTTTCCGTTCGCGTGTTTAAGAAACTCACCCCTTAATTTGTAGCTCATCTCATCATTGGCTACAAATTGAGGGGTAACATGATTAAGAGCAGTCTACGAAAAGTTGTCAAAAACCCAATTCCAAGAACCAGAGGTATGCGGATTGATAAAAGATAGCTTCAAATAGGGTTGGTAAATGACATGTCATTTTGTGTCATTTTCCAAATAAAAATTTTATTTAGGTGAACCAGGGTATCGATCTCAAATTATAAAAAAAGAACATTTTGGCAAAAAAAAGGACATTCAGACCCTTTTTGAGGAAAATGGACATTTCATCATCTAGTGCTTGTTGTCATTTTCAAACAAAAAAAATTTTTTGACTAAAATTTCAAAAAAAAAAGCTTTTGGGTCCCAAAAAGTACAAATCCTCAAAATCAAACACATCAACAGCAGTAGTTTCTTTAATTGCTTATGAATTTGGTTCTTTTTCCAATTTTCCACTTTTGCTCCTTTCTTGCTGATGCGCATTTCAATAACAATACCACACTACGAAAAATTGGGCAGACCTTTTTTGCAGCTGATTTCCGTTTTTTCGCAGTTGATTTACCACTTATGCAGCTGATAAAAAAGATGTAATAAATGAGCTACAAAAGGATGAAATCAGCTGCGAAAATAAGGTGTGCTCCGAAAATTCTGTGGGAACAAAATTTCAAAATGACAGATTTTTAGTCATTTGTCATTTGTCATTAACCAAGCCTAGCTTCAAACGACCCCTTTCAGTCATAGAACGTTAGTAGGATTACAGATATGCACACAGATACCTAAGAAATAGATCTTTGAGAAAAAAATCCAAGGATCTTGCTAGATTTTGAAAATAGTTTGGCAAGATTGCATACGGAATTTACCACTACTCTCTGGGATTTCCATTCCGCACTGTAGCACTAATCAAAACTGATCAAAGCACATTTGTAGAGTTTATGCCATAGCACTTGACCTTGCCTCTTTGATGACTAACATGGCTTGTGCCTTTCGCCCTATGATTTATCTAATATGCCAGCCGACACTAAGGCAGGAAGTGTTAAGGATTGTAAAGAGAATATTTTCTTCAAACAAATCCAAATTGGCTGATAACAACAATTCTTCACTAGCCACTGATATTATATATTCTAGAGTAATTCTTTTTGCCAAAAGTGTATGAGCCTAAACTTCAATTTCAGGTGGACGAACCAATTCAACAAATCAACACCGGTTTGCTCAGCTATCCTGTGGTTGAACCAGTAGTAGAAGCCAATAACAACAATGTCTTGATGGACAGAGAATCTTCTCTAGTAAAAGTGCCACTAGTCAATGGTGACGCTGCCAACTTAGTCAGATCTAAATCCAAATCTGACTCGGAAGAAGAATGTCTAGCAGAAAAAGATCTAGAAGATTATGATGACGAAGATGGTGGCACACCTGGCAAACACAAACTCAGCAAAATGTCAAGTACTAATGGAAGGTGAGATAATCACAATGTAACTAGTTGTTACTAACAAAGGTGGGACCCTAACTGTGATCTGAGGAAATTTCGATAAATTTTTTGTAGAGGGAGCCCGAATCCTTTGTGAATTTGACTCCTTAAAAAATTTTTAAGAATGACGCATGGGTGAGTTGTGAAAAACCATGATATGGGTATGGAGGCGTTTTTAGAACTTTGAGACCGTTGTACCCCTACCTGCACCCTCGAAAATCGGCGCTGGCTGCCGGCATGGGCACCGACACCCTCGAAAATCGGCGCTGGCTGCCGGCATGGGCACCGACACCCTCGAAAATCGGCGCTGGCTGCCGGCATGGGCACCGACACCCTCGAAAATCGGCGCTGGCTGCCGGCATGGGCACCGACACCCTCGAAAATCGGCGCTGGCTGCCGACATGGGCACCGACACCCTCGAAAATCGGCGCTGGCTGCCGACATGGGCACCGACACCCTCGAAAATCGGCGCTGGCTGCCGACATGGGCACCGACACCCTCGAAAATCGGCGCTGGCTGCCGACATGGGCACCGACACCCTCGAAAATCGGCGCTGGCTGCCGGCATGGGCACCGACACCCTCGAAAATCGGCGCTGGCTGCCGACATGGGCACCGACACCCTCGAAAATCGGCGCTGGCTGCCGACATGGGCACCGACACCCTCGAAAATCGGCGCTGGCTGCCGACATAGGCTCCGGGCCCCTCAATAACTGGTGGCGGCACCGGCGCCCGAAAAATAGCGGCGCCGGAAGGTATGATATGTGTTTGACGTTAAAATTTTTGTTTGTTGACACTAGGATCCAAGTTAGATGTTGTTAATACTTAAAAAAATACTATTAAAACTTTAAAATGTCAAAAATATTAAAATAAATCCAGTACTGAGACACGTACCCAGCGTCGGGCGCCGGAAAAAAATTGGCGCCCGGAGCTGGCGCCCGTACTAGTAGTAGTAAAAATTGGAATTATGTCTAAGGTAAGTGAGTGCGTGCATCTCTTATTATGGTTGTTATGGTTGTCAAATTTAGGCTAGTGTCTGTGCTAATGCCAAGCTGTGCAAATGCATTTTCCTATTCCGGCAGTGACTCAGCCATGAGGTTGCATCCCAAAGCCCATTCTGAGCGTGTTCACGGCTCAGATGCTCAATTCAACTGCAGAAGGTCGATGGAGCCGTTTTCAGCCAGTAAATCAGGCTCAAATGACAACCTGGCCATGCCAAATGGTAATATGAGATGTGCAAGTGTAGATCCGTCCCTTAACTCTAAAAAGGCAAAAGGGCAGCCTAGTCCGACAATCGGTGCCTCTACAATCAAAGCTCAAAAAGAAATGTTCAAAAAGTTGTTTTTTGCAAATGATAATAAAGAAACATTACTGTAATTAATAACAATAAAAGTGATAACTCTTTATATTAGGTTGTTCGGAAAGTCATGAGAAAAACCACGTGATATTTTTTCAAAAACTTTTTTTCGTTCAAAAGACTAAAATTTTTTATGTTTACACATTTCAATCACTTCAAAAAAATTAAAAAATAGATTTTTCGGTATAAAAATGTTGAAAAAAATTTCACCTTGGTCCCCCAAGCTGATTGAAAATAAATAAGAATAATCAGCTTGGGGGACCAAGATAAAAATATACCAAAAAAATTTTTTTTTGTCTAGAAATGATTAAAATGTGTAAACAAATAAATTCTTGGTCTTTCGAACGAAAAAAATTTTCGAAAAAAAATCACGTGGTTTTTCTCATGACTTTCCGAAGCACCTAATATTTGATTGTAAATATTGTATTAGATTTAATAAAATAAATATAAAAAGTGAAACGAAAGACCTGACTTTCCATTTATGTTTTGTGTAGCCAGCTCTTGTTTTACGCAATCCCTCGAAACCACATCTGAATAAAATCAAAGGTGTCTTTAAATTGAGCATTACAAAAAAAATATCAGGGGATTTTTTAATTGAAAACTTTTCCGTTTGACTTAACGATTTGAAACAGGCAAAACTGTGAAATTGTTGGCCGAAGTTTGGTATACAGTTGACGCTCGGATTAACGACACCTCAAGGGACTGAGCCTGCGGTGACGTTAATCTGATTTTTTTCTAATAATCATAAACCACATCAATAACAATTAGGTTTTCACATCAAAGTAATTTTTTATTTAATATTTTCGTCTGTTTCAGTTTCTTTAGAAGTTTTTAGTTTAAAAGGTCCACTAGCGGCATTTTTCGCACCAAAAGTTCTATTTTTATCTTAGATTTTTATTTGGCTTGTAATTTGTGAAATGACGTTAAATTGAATGTCTTTTTTACATAACGGGGTCAAACTGAGCTTAATCCATGACAAGTAATTTTAATTAGACCAACCAAACCGCTTTAGAAGTGCCGTTAATCTGGGATGTCGTTAATCCGAGCACCGAATGATGCAAATTTACAACACTGTAAGTTACCTAAAAGACCATCGCCCTTGACTGGAAATGGCAATTTGGAATCTTTGGATTCGAGGGGAACTACTTGTTTTTTACTCCGAAAAAACGGAAAACATTTTTGAATTTTTGTGTTTGAACCTTAAATTTAGGTATTAGTAGAGAAAGATCTTAACACAACATTTAAAAGTTATAGAGCAATGGGAGTCAACTATCCCGTCCGACAATCTTTTTTCACAATCTTTTAAAATTTTTGTAATAACTCTAAATACAAATCAAAAAATAACCTGAACAATGTTTTTCGTTCTTTTGGAGTAAAAAATTTGTCCCGCAAATTCAAAATTTTTAAATTGTCTTTTTCATCCACGGCGATGCTCCTTCAAGTTAATTAAAAAGTGCTAATAAATATAGGGACACAATTATCTGTAAAATGATATTTCGTTGACTAAAGAAAAGAAAAAAGCGGGATTTTCAAAATATACTAGTATTATGGGCAGGGTTGTTACACAGTTAACTCGAATTCGAGTTGTATAACTCGAAATTGTTTTTTTATCAAAATAGATCAATTTTTGTGAACTGAATGAAGATATTTTTATACCACTGTGTAGCCAGTGACCTAGGCTTTTAGTTGCGGGGTCACATACTCAAAATTTTGTAAAAAAATACACATAAAAACATTGAAAAAGGTCAAAATTCGAGTTAACTATGTAACAACCCTAATTATGGGCCACCCGGCCCTATATGATAATGGAGGGGAGGGGGCAGTTTGCCTTGGTCTCCCTTGTTGTTTTTTGCCGATTTTCGCAAGAATATTTATTACCGATCTGCTCAACACCGTAAAATCAACAACAAAATTATGCTAATAAATATAGGGGACACAATTATCTATTCATAAAACTTCTGTAGATAGTTCCAATTCTTTGCCCGATAATTTTGGCGCAAGACGGATTCTGAAATGCAGAAGGCGAGAAGCTCATCGCTTGTACCATATAACCGCTTTATTTTGTGCTTCATATGAGCCCAGAATCCCTCACATTTGTTTGTGTGCACTCTCAAAGGCAATTCATGTTCAATCATCGACTAATTTTTCAAACAGTGAAAATACACGCTTATGTAACTAGTAAGAACCTGGCGAAAATCGGCAAAAAACAACAGGGGGGACCAAGGCAAAAAAACCCCTCATTTTCATATAGGGCCGGCCACCGGCTAAAGTACGCAATCCCTGCTGGCCTGAAAAAAGGCCAAAATGATGTCCTAAGGCCGTTTCAGCTGCTTTTCACGTAAGAAAGCAACGAAAAAATAGCGGGAAGACACTTTTTAGCACTTTTAGAAAAAAAAATTTTTGACTTTTTTCCTTGAGGGACCAAGGTACCACTCGGAAACCCCATAAATGAATACCGTATTTCCTCTAATTAGCCGGCCCCTCATAATAAGCCGGCCCCCTCTAATTAGCCGGCCCCCAGGAGGCGCTCCAAAAAATAAGCCGGCCCCCACTAATAAGCCGGCCCCCTCTAATAAGGCAGCCACAACAAAAAATCCAATTCAAATTTAATTTTAAACTTGTCTTGAAACCATCAAAAAACAGATGCATTTAAATTTGCAGACAGTTTATTTGTCCATGTTCATTTTCAGTTTTAGTGTGATCATTTTTAAATTTTAATTTTTTTAGCATAATGGAATTCGAAAGCGATGATGAAGAAATCAATCCTCCACAGAAACTGAAGTCTTATTCGATGGAATTCAGATTAAAGGTCGTCAAGCATGCCAAAGAAATCTCAAACCACAGTGCAAGTAGCAAGTTCGGAGTGAGTCGAAGCTGCGTTCAAAATTGGGTCAAGCAAGAAACAAAGCTCCATCACATCAAGTTGGTTTTAGCACCTTGTTTATTTAACAATTAAATTTTTTCAGTAACTCTTCACCCGGAGGAAAACTGAAAAAGAAGCTGCAAGGAGGTGGTCGTCCACTCAAGTTCAAGGATATCGACACACAATTGGTGATCTGGGTTAGAGAAAAGAGGTCGTGAAATAATTCAGCGCCAAGCCGAAAAATTTTCAATGCAGAAAAAGATTGTGGTGAATTCAAAGTGAGTATTAAAGTGCCTTAAGCTATGACTAGTTTGTTGGTTTTAGGCAAGTAGAGGATGGTTAGAAAAATTCTTATCACGCCATAGCTTTCGCCTCCGAGTTCCAACGACAGTGTCAGAAGCCGCCAAGTAACTACGTGCAGCAAATCGTGGACTTCTTGCTTTACGTGACTGAAATTCGAAAAAAGCACAAGTAAGATTTTGTAAACTTGGTGTGAATTTTCAACTCTTTTCTTTCAGTTATCAGGGAATCTTTGCCGCCGATGAAACTTCACTCTTCTTGGATCCGTTGGGTGGAAAATGCATCGATGAGAGAGAGCTAAAAAGTATTTTTAACAAGCCGAATTTCAATTGGAGTCTTAAAATACTCTCGATTTTGGATTTCCATACTGACTACGGGTCATGACAAGACAAGAATCACTGTGATGCTAACTGCTAGATCCGATGGGAAAAAGTTGAAACCATTTGTGCTGATTAACAGAAAGAAGGGAAAGGATGTCACAGCAGTTCAAGAAAAGTACAAAAGCAAGCTGGAACTTTGCTGCGAGGGCTGCGTGTGGACGAACGATGAACTAACTATCGACTATTTGAATCGTCTTTGGTCGCTCGTTGTTTGGTGGAAAGTGACTACTAGTATGGGACTTCTTCCGTTGTCACCTCGTTAGCAAAAGCAGCAAAGAAAACATTGTACTCAAAAAGAAGTTTCTGGAGCTGAATATGCAAACGGCAGTGATTCCAGGTGGATGTACAAAGTTTATTCAAGTTTGACTTTATTATTTTATGGTAATTTTTA
>JAMRYI010001474.1:0-23512 GCA_029231635.1 Ditylenchus weischeri | reverse complement strand
TCACTCTGCTCAGCGTTATGTTTCACTACTTCCACTGATGGTCTGTGTTGGTGGCAAAAGTAGTGGTGTTTTGATGCAAATTTTGCTGTAGTGTTATGCCACTTTTTAGTCTGCCATGGGAATGTGTGGCTTGTAAAGGATTTTTGTTATTTTGGATGCGGTTTAATTATTTTAAAAGTAAAATTTTTTTGTTGACTTTATGAAGATGCCGTATTACCTCTAATAGCCCCCTGCTCTAATAACCCCCCTAACTTTGAGGACCTATATCTCAGCCCAGAGTCAATTTTTTGCAAAATCAGTGCATACTAGGGTTGGGATAATCAGAGGTGATAATCCTTTTCGAAATACTCCCGGGACTACTTCCAAGAAGCGAGAATATTCTTATTCGATAAAATGGGAGATTTAGAGTTCACCAACGGTCAATTGACTGGTCAAATTAATTTGACTCCCTATCCCCCTTGTTTTCTTAACTCCTGCTAGCTCTACCGATTGCACTTTTCAGATTTTAGTTGAGCACCCGAAAATCTCGAGATCGAATTCCAAATTTTCCGATTTTCGGGTATCCAAAAAATAACCTACCAAATAACCTACCTACCTACCAAAATAACCTAAAATTTTCTGGGTAAATTCGCCCGTTCAAATATGCTTTTTTCGTACATTTTTAGTAGAAACTGTAGATTCTTTTCACGCTATATAAAATAAGAACAATTAGGGGCTGGGGTTCAAAAAGGGAATTTTTTGTGCAAAAATTTTATAGTAAAAATTAAAAACTAAAAATTTTTTACTACACAGTCGACTCTCGATACAACGAACCCTCCTCAAATTCGTTCCCGCCTTGGGTCTGACACTTTTTTAGCCCGCTATTTGAAGTCTTTTGCCGGTTGTCTTTGGCTGGTGTAGTCCAAAACATCGCAAGATTCCGATTTTACCAATCGATTCTGAAAATCGGCAGTTTTGCCGAAAAGACCCGCGCCTCTCGATACAACGAACAATTATTTTCAAAAGGTGAAAATAAGTGTTCGTATCGAGAAGGCGGGTCTTTCGGCAAAACTATTGCGATTTTCAGAATCGATTGGTAAAATCGAATCCTTGCGATGTTTGGACTAGACCAGCCAAAGACAAGAGGCAAAAGTCTTCAAAATCGGGCTAAAAAAGTGTCAAACCCTACGAACTTTTTGGGGATTCGTGAGTCGACTGCACAAAAAATTCGCTTTTTGAACCGCAGCCCCTACTTTTTCTTCTTTTATATAGGTTGAAAATGATCTGCAATCTTTCGTCATTCTTTATTCTTTATTTACACAATTTTTTCCAGTAGTTTAATTTTCTAGTAGTGACAGAACAATAGTTTAGCTGCACATATGTTTTAATCTAAGCCTAAAGAGTAAAGCTCTTTGATGAAATATTGCTCAACTAAGCCACTAAACTAGCTACACATACTGCATTAACTATTTTAATCCAATGACAACTGAAAGGTCTCAACTCAGTGAGCTGATTAACCAATGGAATGAAAACCGTCTGGACTTGTTTAGCCTCAGCTATCCAGATGAGGTAGACATAAATGTGTATATGATAAAAATTTAAATGAGGGATCATATTGCAGAACCTTGAATTCCATGAGTCATGCGGTTTTACTTCCAAGAGCCGGGCGAGAAGATATCCACTAAATGCATCAGAGTGTCTAGTTGTGCGACCACACGAGCTGTGATAGCTGCTTTGATCGAGAAGTTCCATCCAGACATGAAGATGTTGAGCCAGCCCATCTACTCTATCTGGGAGGTGCATGAAAATGGTGAGGAACGCAAATTAGGGTCGAGGAGAGACCACTCATTGTGCAGTTGACTTGGCATAAGGATGACTTGGAGGGTTTTGCTGAAAAAGATGACGCCACACGCTCCATGCCTACAATGGTTGGCTGTTTTACTTACAGAAAATTATATGCTGGGCCGGAAGGCCATTGCCAACTGACAAAACAGATTCGAATTTTGGCAATCCGAGCTGTTTGGATTGCTTTTAAATTCAATTAAAAAGTCAGTACAAACCAATACAGATATTTTGCTGGTTGTAAAAAATTAATAATTTTTGCAGACTACTCTCAAATATATACGCATAATTCATTCACACCCTTTTTAGGTCAACAAATAATTCCTTTCAGAATAGCCATTATTATTGAATAGCCTCACTCACATAGCTTATACAAAACACACACAAACAACAATCAATATTATAAACTGCTTTTATTCTTATCACCCACCAAACAACTAGCAAATACACACACAGCCACAGCAAACACAACTATCAATGCAAAAAGTGAGTGATCACATTCCTGCACTCATCTTCTAAATGTTTTTTTTTAATTGTAACAAAAAAAACAAAAAAAATTAAAATAACAAATAATAAAAAAGATGCACCTGAAAGGAATCGAACCCAAATATTTTTAACTAAAATAGAAATTTAGACGCTACTTGCATATACCCCAACCCAAATCAACTTTTTTTAAAAGTGTTTTTAAAAACCCTATATCGACTCAAAATCGTCTCAGGAGTTCAAAAAAAACATTATTTTTGAGTTCTGCTCTAAAAAAATTGTGTTTTGGGCATTTTGAAATTTCGACCATTTGGCTGTTTCACTATGTTTTGGTCACTGGAGCTGGGCAAAAAAAGCCTCTAAATGCATTTTTGATCAAGAGTCTTGCTCGGAATTATGTCTAAGGTAAGTGAGTGCGCGCATCTCTAACCGACCAAGCCCCTTCGGGGGCACAGGGGGCTTGGTTGCTTGGAGTTGAGATGCGCACACCCACATACCTTAGACACAAATCACTCGAAAGTGACTCTGGATGCATAAAAACAGTATGCATACCAGAGTTTATTTATGCAGTAGGCCCCAGTATTCAAAACTATGTTCAACTTCTTTCATTTTAAAGTAGGCGAATAAAGAATATTTATTGACTTAATTGACTTTAATAGGGCAAATGGTCGAAATTTCAAAATGCGAAAACTCTTTTTTACCAGAACCTGAAAATAATGTCTTTTCGAACTCCTGAGGCGATTTCAGGTCGATATAAGGTGTTGGGAACATTTAAAAAAACTTGATTTGGGGGTTGTTATATGCAAGTAGCGCCGAAATTTAATTTAAAATTATTCAAATGAAAATCAACTTTAATAAAACCTTTAAATTTCACTCAAATTATATTGAAGTTTTGAGCATGCTGATGCAGTGAGAGAAGGATATGTGAAAAGAGAAAATTTAATTCCTGCAGTAAAATAGTCAAATGCTGCACCAAATTTGTCTTTTGTAGTTTTTGTTCTAATAAAAAAAAGTTGACTAATCTTTGTAAAAATGTATAAATCTCTAAGTTTCTTAAATAATTCAGTAGAATTGAAAATGTCGTTAGAAAGCCAAGATCCAGGGCTATATTTGTATAAAAAGTAGAAGAAAAATCAGTCGAAATACCAATTTGGTGCGGTATTTCACTAGTTTACTGCGGGAGTTCACCTACAACCGACAGAGAATTGCTCATTAGTGTTTTTGCCATTTTTTCATTCTTAGTTAATGCCAGGGCTCCCAAATCGAAATTTTGAAAATAAGGATATTTAGGGTATTTTGGGGAAAATGGCATTTTATCCAGTGCTTATTGCTCTTTTGACCACCGAAAATAAGATTTCAACGTAAAATTTTAAAAAATAAGATTTGGGGGCCCAAAATAAGGACAAATCTTATTAATAAGGACATTTGGGAGCCCTGGTTAATGCCAATTTCGAAAGGATTTTTTTTATGCGCAAGGTAGTTACTAGAATGTAGCTGAACACAAATCAAAAGCCTTCTTTACCAAGATACTTTTTTCTGGCTTTAAAAGGGATGAGGGCAGCCAGTGTGTATATATCCATTTCACCCTCTGACTGTTTGTGTGTCTAAGGGGCGAGAGTGACGGGTCCATGCTTTTGGGGAGGTTGGCTGGCTGGTTTATGTGTGTGTTTGTGGAGCATTCCATTACAGCCTCACCCCTCTTTTGATTGTTTTTCCGACTGCTTGTGCTGTTTTTTTGTATACTTTGCTTGAAAAGGGGTTGCTGCTTCATTTTGTACAGCTGAGGTGGTTGAAGCGATACATCCGAATGGCAGCTGATAAAATTTCAAGAAGTGCTTCCTTCAGGTCATTTAAAGAGGTACTTTTGAAAATTGTTAGATGGAAGAGGGAGCTAGATTGTATAAAATTGCAAAAATTGAGCTATGGAGGTATACATTTTGTTTACGTCCAAAATTGTTCACAAAAAAATAAAATTTTCTGGAACCCATATAGGCTGCTGCCTGGTCTAAAAACTGACAAAAAAAATATTTTTATAAAATCGTAATAAATGTTGGTCAATTTCAGCCGTTCCATGCGGTAGACGAGAACAATCCAGACAGTTTGAGGAGGACTAGTCAAAAAAGGTTCTCCAAGCGAGAGAAAAAGGAACTTCGCAAAAAGTATCAGCAAGAAGAAGGTAATTTTTTGAGGATCATGATCTATTGAATTGAGAAAGTTAATTACTAAATGTTTTCGATTTCTCAACAAACAATTTGGAACCTTTTTTGAGTTTTTGTTAAAATTGTCTGACTCTAAGTAACCAATAGCACAACTATCGATGTTTTGTCAAAAATATTGACATCATTGATTTTGTACTCCTACCCTATAAATATAATTAGGGGAGTGCCTAATTTCAACAATTCAGGCCTAAAAGAAAAAGAAGAATTAAATGCGAAGAGCATCTACAGCGAGCTACCGCAGAACACATTCACGAGAACCATCTCTAACCCGGAGATTGTAATGAAGAAAAGGAGGCAGAAGAAATTGGAAAACAAGCTCAAGGAAATGGGACACGGTCGGTTTTTGCAAACCAATATAAGCTTTTCCGCAGTTTACGCAACTTATACCCAATATTTTTATGATTGAGAATAGAAATGTAAAAGTTTCACGATGGTTTCGTTTGAAGTCTTGGCGTTTTATTTTAAAAATGCGTCAGCTTTACTCGCGAATCTGGCGCTTGTCGCGAGCGGCCACGGCCACCAGCTCGTGAATTGGAAAAGGGGAATGGAGGATATTTGATCCCACTCTTTGGATCCTGCAGGAATCGCCTCAACCAATAGGCCACCGAACCCCAGGCTGGGAAAGTGAAGAATTTTGTAGACATCACTTGCGTCGAAGACGCAACACGATACTTGAATATACCCTACCAACAAGAGTTGTCGTCTGAACGCAATTTTCAAGTCTGAATGTGGACAAAAACAAGATAATAACACTAGATGAGCTAAGCCATTCATAATAATAAAAACCACAAGCTACGAAAAGTAAGAAAAACAATAAGTTTAATTAGTTATGTAAAAACTAAAAATTACCGGGTAGCATCTTAAATTGACTTTTCACACAAACGAAAATCAGTAATTTGAGACACGGCGATCAAACGAAAACTTTAGGCTATACCTGAATAATAACTACGAAAAACAGAATGATGCGTTTCACACAGTCGGTTGGGCTGGGAAGGGCGGTCTTAAAACGACTTACCAACTACATGCTGGGTTTGACATCACTTTTTCAATAGGCTGTAAAATCTTCAGTCTGGGCATTTCAGAAATTTTTTTGAACTGTTCTGTAGATTTTGCCGTTCCCGTGAAATAGTTCAATTTTTTTCTGAAATACGAAAAATGAAGATTTTACAGCCTGTTGAAAAAGTGCTGTCAAACTCAGCAACTAGTCGGCAAATCGTTTTAATACTACCTTGCCAACACTATTTATAAGCTTTTCTCAAATTCGTCTCCGCCTGTAGGACTGATATTTTTTTTAATTCTTATATTTGAAGTCTTCCATTTTTCTTTTTAGCGTGAAAAATCGATAGGATTCCAATTATACCAGTCATTCCGTAAATGGGAATATGTATGCCTAAACTCTCCGTAATTCTTGATATTGTCGAAAAAAACAACAATTGCCAAGGACATAAAAATAGAGATGGAAAAAGTTTCAGATCCTAGTTGCGAACGAGCTTGAAAGGGATTCACTATATCAAGCGTGGCGTATTCTTACTCGTGTTGGGCAGTCGGAAATGTCCTGCAAAGACTTCAAAGTGATCTGGACTTTTCCTGCATTTGGGGAAAAATTTTATATTTGTATATTTAAAAGTCACAAATAAATTTTGATGGGTTTCACAATCAGCTTTTTCAAAGGGTAATACTTAATTCTGCCCGCTAATTTCTGAAAAGTGCCCGCTAATTTTATAGTCACATTTTTCTCTACATTTTGTGTCAATTTCTTAAATTTTTTTAACATTATCGTGTAGCGCAAGATATCAGCGGGGTTTCTATTAGAGACGGGGTTTCTATTAGAATAATTACGGTACCTGGTTTCGTTGCAATTTCATTCAAATAGTTCCAATCAAAATGTTCTTAAAAAAAACAGGAACAAAATTCTTTGATGAGTTTCAAAGCATGAATTGTGCGCATCAAAAAATTTCACTGCAATTCTTGTGATAAAATTTTAATAATGGAACATATAATTTGAATGGCTGGTGATCTGAATAAAATAAGTAGGGTTGGTAGGGAAAAACGAGTTGCCGACTAGTTGCTGGGTTTCAGACCATTTCAATAAGCTGTAAAATTTTCATTTTCGGCATTTCAGAAATTTTTTTCAAACTGTTTTGTAGATTTTGCCGTTCCGCGTATAAAAGTTCAAAAAAAATTCTGAAATGCTAAAAATGGAGATTTTACAGCTTGTTAAAAAAGTGCTGTGAAACCCAGCAACTAGTCGGCAACTCGTTTTAACACTACCCTTGCCAACCTTAAAAATAAGTAATAAGTAAATAGTCCAATAAATAGTGTGAAACCCTTACAAAAATAATATAAACATATTATAAGCGCAGTATAAGGAGCCCTAAGCTTACCCAATAGCGCCGGAATACCTACTTGGTTATGGGTGAATTGGAAGCAATTTTTGAACTCAACTTTATTGTTTCAGGTGGAAGTTTGAAGATCTATGGAATGGAGTTGTTCCCCGACCGTCCTTACGTGACCCTGTTGGTTGGCATAAATGACTGTGCCGCTAATGTTGTCAGGCACACACTCGACAAATATGGCCTGGAAAAGGAGAATGGCGTAAACTTCATTCTAGTAGAGGTATTTTTAAAAAATTGTTAAAAAATTTGAAGTCGTTTTGTATACAGTCAACCCTCGTTAATCCGCCGCCCCATTAATCCGCCACCCTAGGACCGGTCCTAAAAAAGCTAAAGTTAAGTAAAGGTAATTAATCCGCCACCCTGAGGCCGGTCCCTAGGGGTGGCGGATTAACGAGGGTTGACTGTACACCTTATTTTTAGATTAAATTTTTACAGGGTTATTCAAGAAATTGTAACACTTTCAAACTGCCATAACTTTTTATCCCGGCACGATTTCAAAATTTTGTAAACGATCGACTCAGAATTTCATGGCAATTTTTGGCATATAACACCCGAAAATTTTTTTGCAAAATTCGAAAATTTGCCTTGGTCCCCCTGTTGTCCATCCAAGGCCACCTACAGACCAGGAGCCAAACAACAGGGGGGACCAAGCAAATCGTGGTTTTGACCTTATATACCAAAAATTGCCATGAAATTCTGAGTCGATCTGCGTTTACAAAATTTTGAAATCGTGCCGGGATAAAAAGTTATGGCAGTTTGAAAGTGTTACAATTTCTTGAATAACCCTGTAGTTAATAACTTATATAAATGGTTACTTCATGATATGGCTGATTGCTTATATAAATGGTCTTAAAGGATTATTCGGAAAGAACTATTTTGCGTGATTTCTCTTCAAAGACTTTAATGATGTCATCCAAATAGATATTTGAGGCGTCATAAAAGTGAGTTGGAAGAATCGCCAGTGATGACAGCCTATCAGAAGTCATTGATGAGCGCTTCTCTGTCAAAATTCTATCGAGAGTAGAAAAAGATCTCTCTGCCTCTGAGCTGGAAACTGGAAGAGTGGCCAGTATTTTAAGCAATATGTAGATGTTGGGAAAAAATTGTCTATAAGTCAGAGTCATTAGAGACAAAGTTTTGGCAGCTGTCTTAGGTCGCATTTCCATTTGCACACTCTTCCATTTAAGTTTACACCTCTTAAGCAATTGATTGGATACAGTTTGGATTGACGTTTGAATTTCGGGGACATTTCTTTCTTCATTTGGAGGTACAGGAATTTCAGGAGTTGAAGGAGTGGCACTTGTTTACTTGGGGCCTTTTTGGTCAACTGTGAATAGTGTTCAGACGTCTCCTAAGTAATTTTTATACGCTAAAAACGATAAAAAGTTCTTTCCAAACAATTTCCGTACTAAAAAGACATGTTTTGAAAAAAAAATTTGGTTATCGAAGGTTGAACAACTGCCTTGGTCCCCTAAGCTAAATAAACCAAAAAAGGTACCTTCATATCCTCAAAATACCGGAAAATGGGATTTTGAACATAGTTTTGTTAGCTGGGGCCTACCGCATAAAGAAACTCTGGTATGCATACATTTTTTATGCATCCAGAGTCACTTCCAAGTGAGTTGTGTCTAAGGTATGTGGGTGTGCGCATCTCAACCCCAAGCAACCAAGCCCCCTGCGCCCCCGAAGGGCAAGAGCAAGACTCTTGATCATACATGCATTAAAGCCTTTTTTTGTCCAGCTCCAGCAACCAAAATGTAGTGGAAATCTTTTGTAGTCTGACACCGCTCTCATTCGCTCAGCCTACCTTGGGGGACCAAGGCAGTTATCAACCTTCGATAACCAAATTTTTTTCAAAACATGTCTTTTTAGTACGGAAATTGTTTGGAAAGAACTTTTTTATCGGTTTTAGCGTATAAAAATTACTTAGGAGACGTCTGAACACTATTCACAGTTGACCAAAAGCCCCCAACCAAAGTAAACAAGTTCCGAAGGAGTTACATTCTCAGGAGTAGGCACAATCTGATCTTCATGTACTCTCTTGGTCGCTCGAATAATGTTAAAATAATCTGCCACCTTCTTCATTTTTTTTCTTTACGAACAAGAAGTATTTTTACAAAAAAGGTTTGAAGTAAAAGAATAACATGGATGAATCACTGACTGTGTGTACAATTTTATAAAAAATAAAGTTGAACCTTTTTATTCGAAGCGCAGGTTCAAACTATGTTCTATAAAAACGAAAGAAAAATAATTGCAGCCCTTTTAGCCATAGGAAAAAATCTGACGGGGGTGGCTATAGCCCGGCTAGAACCCCCCCTGGGTACGCCCATGATTAGGGTCAATTTTTTTTTATTTGTCCACCACATAATTTTTTCCAGATTTCAAAAAATGATTGTCCCTAAGTATAAAAGTTTTGAATCTTTGCCGTCATGGATCAAACATTTTTTAGCTCAGAACTTAAAACAGCCGGCTTTCTCATAAAATCGGGGCCGAGAAGCACAAATTACTTTTTTCTGAGACGTCAAAAAATGACAAAATTCATGTAGGTTCCAAGTACTTTTTATTTTCGAAAGTATATTAAATGCGGATGACCCGAATATGCTTTTTATTTGAAGTAGGTTCTCTCTGTTGGGTTTCACTTTCCTTCTTACAAAAGTTGGTCATGTTACGCAATCTATGAATTTTTTGATTTACACACAATTTTTCGAGTGTCAATCCCACAATTTTTTCAAATTTGTTTGAGTTGTGAAAAACAAAATGACTAAAAAACTTGGTACACATGTCGTATAGTCCCCCCCCCTTTTTTTTAAATATTTCGAAATATTTTTGAAATACCTTGGAATTCCTATGGATGAAGAAATTTGCTGGGCCTGATTCTCTCTATTATTTCTGGAAACAAGTAAAGGAGTTATATGATGTTATGTAATATCTGGAATATGATGTAATTATGTAATACAGGGTTGATTGCCGCCTTACAGGCGTCGAGTCCATGGCCTGCAAATGGCAAAAACATAACTTTTATTGGAAAACTCGACAATGGCCTGCATACTTTTGTCAACGCCCCTCTTAAAAATGCGAATTTCTCGCCGCTCTTTTTTTTAAACGAAAGCTGACATCAAGGCGAATCTAAAAAATCCTGCAACAGAAATTTTCGAGTCTTTTATGACCATATTTTTTGATAATTCATAAAAAGTGTGATCCACCCACCCAGCCATCCGACCCAAATACTATACAGAGATCTGTGTGTTTTCATGAATGAAAGTATAGGCTGTGTTGTATATAAAATAAAACTAAAAAATTTAGAAAAATATTTCAAGAAAAAGGGGGACTAAACGACATGAGTACCAAAACTTTGCTTCGGTTTTTCAGCTTTCATGCACTGGTTCAATCTTTAATTTAATTTATTCAGGTGACCCTTTGTTTGGCGGAGTCAAACCTGAGCAGAAGTTTAAGCGACCTGAAAGCTGTTGGCAAAAACCAAGAGAGGTATCTGAGAGATGATGAATATCCACTTTTGGCAATGCTCAATCGTCAAGACTCTGGTTTGTGCAATCTGCTTGCATTACAAGTTTTTAGCTACTAATTTAATACAACGCGGCCAACATTTTTTTTTTAAAAAAGGAAGGAAAAGGAAAAAAAACCGGGGTCGTTATATTGCAATGGAGTCAGTTTTTACATGCTTTTTCACAATACAAACTCTAAACAATGTTTTTTGCGATTGCTTTTTTTACGATAATGAAATTCAAAAAATTTCTTTGATCAATGATGCTTAGGCTTAGGGCTTAGAGTAAAATTGTATAGTAAAATTGTGGAAAGCTACATAAATACTATCAACTAAACAACTGAAAAAAGATTTTCTAAATTGGGTCAAAACATTACTTCAGAAACAAATGTTGATCGAACTCGGGAGATGTCAGTATACAGTAACTGGATCAGTGCTCAGTATTCCTTGACCTCATACACAGCCCCATGCCCGTACTTTAATTCATTCAATCCTCGGAAAATTCCTTCATTGACTTTAAAGTAGGGCACTGTACTTTATTTAAAGTTATATACTTTATTTAGGACCTCAAAACCAGTGTTTTGAAAATGACAGTGACATCTGACACTGACATTTGAAAAGTGACACTGACGTCAGTGTCACTGTCAGTGTCAGTTTAAGTGTCAGGCTGACGTCAGTGTCACTGTCAGTCTCATATTTTCTTTTCCTTTCCTTTTCTCTTCTCTTCTTTTTTTAATTTTCGGATTAATTTGACCATTGTAGAAAAACCTGCATTTTTCTCCACGTCCTTCTTGTCCTTTTACATTGAAAAGTGACAGTGACAGCAGGCCAAAAGTGACAGTGACACTGACTTTTTAAAGTCAGTATCAGTGTCACTGTCACTTTCGGCGAACTGTCACTGTCAGTGTTACTGTCATGTCACTTTTCAGTTTTTTCCCTAAATGTCACTGTCAGTGTTACTGTCATGTCACTTTTCAGTTTTTTCCCTAAATGTCACTGTCAGTGTTACTGTCATGTCACTTTTCAGTTTTTTCCCTAAATGTCACTGTCAGTGTTACTGTCATGTCACTTTTCAGTTTTTTCCCCAAATGTCACTGTCATTTTCAAAAGCACTGCTCAAAACTTTAGAAATTTCCAGTCAAAAACTTTATTTTTGAAACAAAACTCAATAAGCACTGGATAAAATCGCACTTTTTGACGAAAAATGACCAAATTGTACAGAATGCACCTTGTTTCAAAATTTTGAGTTGGAAGCCCTGTTCTAAAGTGACTCTAAAGTCACTCTGTGATGGGCTGCAAAAAATTATAATTGAAAAAACTTAGAAATAAATTAAGTGGTATCAAATGCCGAACCCAAGTATGGAATGTGCTCATTACTAAGCACATCAAGCCTAAACTTGTGGATGGGTTTCTTATTGAGCAACCGGTGGGCCACCAACCAAACCTATCGACCGGTTGAATAGCGAAGGTTGAACTCGACTTATGACAATATACAATTTTTTTACAAGCGTAGTCGCTCTACCAAGTATTCTGATGGATCTTTTCTACAAATACTACAAATAATTTTTTCCAGTTTTTTATTTTGATTGCCAGATATGTGATCACAAAGGTTAGAAAAGTGCTTCACGGCGTGTCAAATCGGTAAGGACGATACGTAAAAAATGCCTCCTTTGAGAAATTGCCTCTTTTTTGTAGAAATGTGACCTAATACTGGCGGATCCGAATCAGCAACCTCGGTAATGAGTATATGAAGCACGCCTCTCTTTTTCAGAATTGCTCAGAACCCGTTCCGGAGTGGCCAAAAGCCTGGAATAACTGGTTTTTGGGGGTTTACTAAACAAGGTCAACTTTTTGCAAAAAATCGATTCAGCGGATCAGATTTCCAGTCTGATAGGATTAAGCGCTCAGAATCATGTGGTTTTGGTGTAATTTAAGGAGCTTTAGAATAGATTAGTGTGAAATTCTGAGCAATAAAGCGCATCGGACTGGAATTCTGATCTGCTCAATCGATTTTTCACAAAAAGTTTACCCTCTTTTGTAAACCCCCAAGAACCAGTTATTTCTGGCTTTTGGACACTCCAAAGTGAGTTCTGAGCACTTTTTAAAAGAAAAGGGGCGGTGGCGTAGGGTGGTTGGTGTCAAATAAACTCCAGTGAAAACTTCCTGTGAAACCCGGCGAAGACAGCCTTGCTGGAAGCGTAAAAACGTGGCTCTTTTCCGCATAAAGAGGCACTTTTCCGTCAAAAAGAGGTATTTTTCTGTTTTGTCCAATCGCGATTGGATTGTCGATTAATCGGTAATAATCGGGAGTTCCGTGCCAAGACTAAAATTCAAATTTTTTTCAAATTCTGAAAATTTTCCTTTAAAGCTACGTTCACAGTGTCTCACTTTCACTTTGACTCTCACTTTCACTTTCACTCCGTTCACAATGCAGAGTGAGAGTCAAAGTAAGAGGCAAAGTGAGAGTGAGAGGCAAAGTGAGAGTGAGAGGCAAAGTGAGAGTGAGAGGCAAAGTGAGAGTGAGAGGCAAAGTGAGAGTGAGAGGCAAAGTGAGAGTGAGAGGCAAGAAGTGAGAGGTGAGAGAGGCAAAGTGAGAGTGAGAGGCAAAGTGAGAGTGAGAGGCAAAGGAGAGTGAGAGGCAAAGTGAGAGTGAGAGGCAAAGTGAGAGTGAGAGGCAAAGGAGAGTGAGAGGCAAAGTGAGAGTGAGAGGCAAAGTGAGAGTGAGAGGCAAAGTGAAAGGAACTTTTTTGACATCGTGAAAACCAAGTGAGAGAAATTTTTGCTGCATTGTGAACACAGTGAAAGTGAGAGTGAAAGTCAAAGTGAAAGTGAGAGTGAAAGTGAGGCACTGTGAACGTAGCTTAACTGCTCTCAGTCAATTTTTGCATCCGTAAATTTTTTTTTGTGCTGCAGCTGAGTGCTTACGCTTAAGAGATGAGAGCTTTCAAAAAAGTTTGCCATAATACATCGAAAAATAAGCATCAAAAAACGCATTCTTACGTGATGCCCGAAATTCTGTTTTTTGTAACATCACTGAATAAAGAACAAAGGCCTACAGTGAAAAAAGGTTAAAATCGGAATTTGGGGCATCACGTAAGAATGGGTGTTTTGAAGCTTATTTTAGATGTACTTCGGCAAACTTTTTATATAGCTCTACTTAATTGGGTACGAGCATTTTTAAGCATAAGCACTCGGCTGCAACACGAACAAATAGTATTTAACGGTAGCAATAATTTACTGGAAGCAGTTATAGGAAAATTTAAATTTTTTGGTCTTGGCACGAAACTCCCTATTCGCTATTTTTACCGATTTGACACATCGTGACTTGGACGCAATAAAATAATATCAAAACCCATCATATAATATAATAAATTTTCGATCTGAATAAGATTATCACACAAGCTTGGCTGCAAGTAGATATAATACCTTGACCTTTTCTGGACGGGACGGGTCAGAATTCAAATTTAAAAATTTCGGAACGGGACGTGGTAGGGACAGGTCAAAAAGTTATATCGGGACGGGACCACGGGACAGGGAAGATTTTCGGGACAGTCATAAAAATTTCCGATCGGGAATTTCAATCCTATATGCTTTATTCATCTCTCAAACAAAACAAACAATTTAACTAGAACTACTTCAATATAACGGCCCGCAGTGGGACCGGCCGTGTAGGGACGTTATACCGAGGGTCCGTTATATCGAGGGTTGACTGTAATTACAAGTTGAAGGCAGTTGTTGAAAAATTGAATTTTCTCGGGACGGGACACCGGGACGGGACAGGTGCCAAAAAATTTCCGCGCGGGATTCTGGGACGGGATGATTCTCTAAAATTAACGGGGCTGGACGGAATTGTCCCGTCCCGTCATCATCTCTAGCTGAAAGCTTAGAGGCACCCATAAAGTTTTTTTAACATTTTCAAATAAAACATTTAAATCAATCAACATTTTTCAGGCAACATAGTGTTTATCCTTCGCAGAAGACCACCTCACTTCTTCAACCACCACCTTATCAGCTACTCAAAACAGAATATGAGTCAAAATGAGCCTCAGTATGGCGACTACCAGTTGCGTCCTAGCAACTCTCTCAACTCCTTGGGCAATTCGGCCACACCTCATCTACAACGCCACTTACCTTCAGGCTTTGCTTCTCAGGGAGCCATCAATGTGCATGCGACTGCAGGAGAGAGCAATCAAGCGGCGCAAAACAGAATTCATGCATTTGATCCTTGCCTGGTGCCTATCAACGCCAATCATCACGGAAATCCAGATGCAAGCAGGGTGATTGCCATCCCACCCGGATGGATAGAGTTGGGAAGCCAGGCACCTATTCAGGTAATTATTTGGTGGTGGGCAGCTTTTTGACACACATATTTTGGCTATAAAATTTGCGATCGACGGTCCACTGCACAGAGCGGATACTGGCAATGTTTTAAAAGTGATTTTCTGTAAAAGTGAACCTATGCATGCCAATAGTAGATTTTGGGTATGTCGGATTATTGCATATATGCCCTATTTACGATACGCTGAACACGATGGTGACATTAGTTTTGCCACTTTTGTGTTCCATTTTCGAGACAGACCTCGGAAGCTACCAACTCGGGAAGTTGCCACAAACTTTTGAGCAGATTACTTATGTTTTTGATAAAGTCACGCAGATATTTTACACCATTTGAAAGCCCGTGAACAGGGCTATCTAATAGTGCTAAAGTTTTGTCTATAAACATTGTCAAATTATGGTTTGGTGACCACTCCTCAAAAACATAAGTAATCTGCTCAAAAGTTTGCGGAAACTTCCCAAATTTGGATGTCCCTGAGTTGGTAATTCCGAGGTTTGTATCTCATAAATGGAACACAAAAGTAGTAAAACTAATGTCGCCATCGTGCTCAGCGTATCGTCAATAGGACGATCGTACGGTTTTTCAGCGCCGTCTAGACGGGGACGGGCCCGGACGGGCGGTCACTATGCAGAGGAATAATTGTTTTGGTGTGCATGAAGAGCGGCGGCTTCAGATTCACGTAGCATCATTTTTTTAAATTTTCTTCTAAAATCTCTTTGTGCTTTTGTTTGACGCAAATATATTTTGTAGCTCAAAAAAGTTTAGTCGTGTTCTAAGTGAAAAAATGTCAAAAATAAGTCTTCTAAAATAATGTGGTAAATATTTTTGACTTTCACGGTAAATATAAAAAGCTTGTTTTCAAACCTAACAAATAACAGCTACACTTTTTTTTCAATTACATATCTATACTATTTATTATTGGTAAATTCCATAAGAGCTACTAAAGACAGTGAAGCTTTGTTGCGACAGTGATACTCTCTATTTTTAAAATTTTTGAAAATTCAGTACATTCAGAACCGTGGTTTTTTAGATTCGGTCTCCTGACCACTCCATGCAACCCAGACATTGTGCTTTCCTGTTCCGTGATGGAATTGTGCAGATCACCCCTCTGTCTCAAAACGCTGTGGTAGAAGTGAACGGCCATCAAATCTCTACTCCCGTTGATTTAAATGAAGGATCCACTGTTCGCTTGGCTGGGCAATACTGTTTTCGATTTCATGCAAATCAGGTCAGTGAAATTTGTTTGTGATCAAAAGTTTGCAGATTAATTTGCCTCATTTGCTTTCGTATAGTTTCCTAGATGTTTTAGAGGCAAAAGTTGTGAGAAAAAAGTTGAGAAATTTGTTTTTTTGCAACCCACGTAATAATTGAACAAACAGAGATACTGTCAATCCGTTTATAAAAAGGCAAACCTTTTTCTTGTCGTAAAAAGACTTTTTTCGCAAAAATACTTTTTTCCGCGACAAAAAAAATATTTCTATGGCCGAAATTCTTGCGGCAAAAAAAGTACTTTAAGTAAGGTTCGCCCTTTATTAAATAATATACTTTGACACAGAGCTCATCGGCGCTCTATAGTATTTCGAAATTTCGATAGTGCATTCATCGTGAAAACTACGCTCTATCACGTCTACGTTCTTTCGGAGACGCAAAAATGGCTTATCGTTGGAAGCAGAAAACCATCTCCAGGCCTACCCCAAAATCCTCCAACTCAATTTTGAGGGACCACAAAAGCTTTTCGAAGACATTTTCCTGGGTCTCGGCATAAAAAGACGCTGAATTGTCTGAAGTTTGGGTTCCGTCGAGACATTGCCGAAAATAATCGGAAAAATTCAAAATGGCCTGAATGTGGTCAAAATGTCCATTAAAAAGTAGGACGGACACATGCCAAATACTATATAGAGATAGGACTTTAAAAAAATCGCATATGAAGTAGACAATAGAACATTTCCGTAAGAGTCAAAAAATGAAGTTATATAAATGAAAAGTAAAAAAAGGTTGCATGGGTTTCATTTTCTTTAGTTTTTTGGCCCATCACGCGGAAACCATGAATATGAGATACGAACAGTATCGTGCCATATATCCATGCATACAACTTTTAGAATTTTCGAGTTCTTTGCCCTTCAGACTGCATAAAGTTGATCTACTGGTCTACCAAAACACATTAGATGTTGAGTAAAAGGAGATGGAGAGGATGCAGAAGATTTTTATTGAGATGTACTAAGCGATGCGCTTGTTTGTATTGATGGAGACCAGTATGGAGATCAAATTAAGGATGCAATTGCTACATCCCTACCCCACTTTTACTTAGCGTATATGGGTACTGGGATGAAAAAACTCGAGCGAGTAAATAGCAAAACAAATATTGCTGTCAACAAGACTGACAAGTATAGAATAAAAACACAAACAGATCAAAAGATTACATAAAACATAGTTAAATCGACCTCTGCAGACGTGAATTCAAAAGGCTCGCTACAATATATGTAGCAAGGCGAAAGGATAAGTTTTTTAGCGTCTAACATCAAAAAAGACATTTTTTTGAGGAAAGAAGATTGAATACAAAAAAAAGCCTCACAGATTTTAAAGCAACTTCAAGGTGTAGTGCGCAGAACAGATAAATTTATCTGAACCGATAAATGTATCTACAGTCAAACCTCGTTTATCCGGCACCTCCACCTTGGGTCCGACACTTTCTTTAGCTCAATTTTCGAAGTCTTTTGCTAAATGTGATTCGCCAGTCCAGTGATTCTCCAGGATTCTGTTTTTGCCGGTCGTTTTTCCAAAATTTTTAAATTTTGTCATATAGAACCTCGGTTATCCGGCACCCCTTTTTGAAAATCAGGTGCCGGATAACCGAGGTCCGCGGGTCTTCATAGCGAAATTTTAAGATTTTGAAAACACGAATGGCAAAATCAGAATCAGAATATTTCGGACTAGACTGGCGAATCACATTTAGCAAAAGACTTCGAAAATTGAGCTGAAAAAAGTGTCGAACCCAACGCGGGAATGAACTTTTGGGGGTGCCGGATAAACGAGAGTCAGCTTAGTAAGTTAGTAAGGTGACCTATCAATAAATACTCTACCCAAACTGTAAATTCCCTCAGTACTTAGCGGAAAGAGGGCGTCAAGTGGTCCCACTCATATTTCTTGAAAATGAAATGCTCAATTTTTTGATATGCTCAATTTGGCATAATTTTGATTACAGCTCCAGTGATTTCAAATTGCTCCCAATAGTTTTTAGTGTCAAAATGAAGCTCTGCTCCGGGGAATACAATGCATATTCGAAATTTGTTTTATCATAGAAAAATATGTTACATTTCAGCACATTTCAAAAGCAAAATTTGCATTTCCAGTTGATTTGAAATTGATATGTGAAATGCAAACGTCACATTTTGAAATGTGCTGAGATCTCAAACATTTTTCAATCACAATGCAAAGTTTGCGTATTCTTCGGATTCTTCTGTATCTGAGCTTCATTTTGAGACATAAGAATTAAGACTTCAAAAATTAGAGGGCCACTACATCGAGGTTTTGCTTTTTAAATATTACAATTAATCAGTTATTAAAAAACGATGGGCAAAATCTGAATCCTCACGACATTTGGGAGTAGACTGTCAGAACAGAACTAGCAAAAGACTTCGAAAATTGAGGTAAAAAAGTGTCGCACTTCAGGCTGGAACGAACATAGGTGGGGGTTACTACATTGAGGTTTGACTGTATCAGGTTGTCCGAAAAGTCTTGTATCACCCTTAAGTGACGAAAATGTTTGAAGTTTTTGACAGTAAAAAATTTTGCAACCCATCAGAAAGTGCTAGCCACTTTAGGCCGAAAGCAAGACTTGAAGCACAGTACGCAGAACAGATAAATTTATGTGAACCGATAAATTTACCTGTAAGATAAAATACCGATCGATTTCTTGTCTGATGGATAAAATGATGGATCTGCTGATAAAATATTATCTTTGATAAAATTTCGTTAATTTGAACATTCATTGAGAAAAAAAATGGGTTTCATTGTGACTAATTAATTAACAATTGGAATGAAAATGTTTGATGAGTTTCCGAAATAAGATATCAAATTAAATTTTGGAAACCCATTAAATATTTTTGTTCCAATTGTTCTAATTACTTACAATGAAACCCATTTTTTATTTTCTCAATGAATATCTGACAGATAAAATTTTTATTTGGTATATAAAATTTTAGCAGATGAAATCGATCGTTTATCTGATACAGTCAAACCTCGTTTGCAGTTTGGGTAGAGTATTTATTGATAGGTCACCTTACTAACTTACCAAGCTGACTTTCGTTTATCCGGCACCCCAAAATTTCGTTGCTGCCTATGGTCCGACACTTTTTTTAACCCAAGTTTTGAAGTCTTTTGCAGTTGTCTTCTGATCCAGTGCAAATAATTCCAAGGATTCTGATTTTGCCGGTATTTTTTTCCCAATTAATTTTACTTTGCCATAAAGACCCGCAGCTTTCGGTTTATTGACACCCTTTTTTTAAAATCGGCTATAGGTTAATCGAGAGGCGAGAGTCTTTATGACAATATGAAAAACTTTGGGAAAAACGGCTGGCGAAATCGGAATCATTTCATTAAAGACTAGAGCAACCAAAGACAACTGGTAAAAGATTACAAAGATTAAGGTAAAAAAGTGTCGGGCCTTGACCATAACCAACTTTTAAAAATACGATTTTGTATGCAGAACTGGTACATTTAGAAACTTAAACCACTGGGAACTAGAGCTGTAAAAGGAATTCAGGAAAAATAAAAACCCGAGAATATAGCCGTTCGATAACCGATTAAACCAAATTTTTGTTTGACAAGCGCTTTGTAGTGTATCACAAAATTTAGCTGTGTTACCTCCCAAATCATATTTGCTGTTTACATATTGTTGTTTATTGAGCAAGCACCTATCAAATGTAAAAATGAGTAAGAACTAAAACAAGCACCTCGTTCCTTAAACACCCTCTCACTACAGGCGATGATCTCGTGGATAATCCGTCTGCAGCCTGCAGCCAGCTAAATGCAGCCCTTGCAGCTACTCCATTTACATGCACCAAGATTAAGGAGCTGATGGTGGTGGGGGTGGAGATAGGGGAGAAGACAAATTTCTCCTCAGCCTTTCCCCTCCACTTCATTCAGAGGGAGGGCGAGTCCAGCAAGAAGAGGACATTTGGTCTGGGGAGACCTCCTTGATTTGTGGATGCGCTCAACAGTGCTTTGATTTCGATTATTGGTTCCCATTTGCCTCCTTAATTCCTCAAACAAATTTCTCCTACTTTCACTAGTTGAAAACTGGTTGTGTGATTGTGTTCGGTTTCTTTAAATGTTATGGACGTTAAAAAATTGTTGTAATCGATGGAGATGAACTTAAAATCGATGTTTGAATCCTGTGTAGTTGTTTGGGCCTTAGTATTAAAGGCTTGTTCACAATGGAGGTGAATTTCATTTTGGGTGAATACTCTCACAGGGTCACCTACATAAAAAAGAACAGTGGCTGAACTTTAAAGGTTTTTACTCTGACTTAACTGTAGCAAATAGTTTACCAATTCTATTTCCAGTACCCAGTTCGCCAAAAGACTGAAAAGGGTATATTTGAAATTTTTTGGCCATCATGACCTTCACTTGTACCAATTCACCGATCTGAGCAAAGTCGAAGTGTGGAGTGCAAAGTCAGCGAAATTTTGTTATAGATTTTTAATGGCTGAGTTTATTGTTCTATAAGAAATGAAGTAGGAAGATTTAATATCGTTTTTCCAAGCCAAAAATTGTCTAGGTCGACAATAACTTCGCACCTCCATTGTGAGTGTCCTCTAGTAAGATCTGGCTATAAGACTAAAATATTTGGAATGACCTGTGAACTGTCGGTAAACCCCACACACTTTAGAGGGTAGCTCACCTGTTACAAATTTGTGCCCGCCAATTCAAGTTCGATGATTAGGAATAAAATTTGAATAGGCGGGGACAAATTGTGAAACAGGTGAGCATGCCCCTTTAAAAACCCGAATTTTCGGTGCTTTGGTTTCCTTGAAGAATCAAATATTTTTTCCTTTCCTCTTGATATTTTTATTTATTTTTTCAAAAGTAATAACAGCGTCAGATGCGATTCTGGTTTCTAGCGAATAGTGTAACGCCTTTTAAAAATGTAACACAAAAAGTAAAAGTATGAGACAAATTACTTTCTTGACTTTTTTAAATTTTTACCTTTCGCTTTATTTTTAAAAGATGTTTTTTTCAAAGACCTGTTCTAGACGCAGGTCTACTTGATGCTGTTATCACTTTTGAAAAAAAGAAAAAAATTAAGAAAAAGGCAAAAAAGAGTTGTGCTAAAGAAAGTAAATTTGCGATAAAAAAATTATCCATAAAAAACTCAATTTGCTTCCAAAAAAAAGAATTTATGTTCAGGAGCACTACCGTCGGCCACACTCTTATCACCAGGCTCTACATTCCACAAATTCCACTAATCAATCGCCAGCAAATCAGGACTCTTTGCCAATTAGTCAATCTTACACTGCTGGGTAGGTCAAAAAACAAAAATAATTAAAAACAAAACTTTTTTTAAACTTTTTCAGATTTCACCAGCACCAGTCTCTGCCAAGACAGCCCTCAAACCAGGCAACCTATTTTGATGTGGTGGACGAGAACGTAGTCGCAAATCCTCACACCCTTAATTCCTCTTCTAGAGAAATGGTCTATGCCAACTTTAATGAAAGGCAACTGACTTTGCCCACACTGATTGAAGTGGTTGACCAAGGTGAGGGCTAACAATTTATTTGCAAATCATCTAGAGATAAAATATTCGAAACATCCAGTGTGTCACTGTAGTCGAGTGGATAAAATTTTGATTGTGTAAAATATCCAGCTCTAGGGTTCGATTCCCTGTGAAGCACTCTCTGAGAAAGTCGTCTTATCTTCACTCCTATAGTTGGACGACTGGTTAAGAAGTGCAATAAAGAAAAAGGCCAAGATTTACCGGCTGGTTTCACTTTATGTTGTTCTCAGTTAAATAGTTTCGGCCATAATTTTTAATAATAAAAGTGATGAATATTGAAATTTCTGGTCAATTTATTTTAAATGTAAGGATTGTTGAATTTCTATTTCCCGTCCTCCAGCAAATACAGAGTTTCTATAGAAACACAATTCCGGTATAAAATACTTGATAAAACTTTTGACCACTTGCCTGAGATTCTGACTCATCAGGCTAGGTTCATTAATGTAGAGGAAGTGAGCGCCTTTTAATTTTTAGATGTATATTTTTTTTGAATTTTCCAAAGTTTTAGTACCAAATTGTAGCCCTGAATGTCAGCTACATTGTGGTACCAAAACTTTTAGAAAAACGAAAAATTTGTAGATCTAAACTTTAAAAGGCGCTCACTCTGACACGTTTTTCAGCACGGAGCGTGAGCGCATTTTATAGTTTAGATCTACAAACTTTTTGTTTTTCTAGAAGTTTTGGTACCACAATGTAGCTGACATTCAGGGCTAAAATTTGGTACTAAAACATTGAAAAATTGAAAAAAATATATATCTAAAAATTAAAAGGTGCTCACTTTGCCTCTACACTGTGAACTTAGCCTAATAGTTTGATTTCAACTATGTTTTGCCCCTGACATAGAGCGTTCAAACGAAATTAAGTCAGTTCTAAATATATTCGTCTGATTTAAAGTTCGTTATGTCAAGCTCTCTTCTGCTTATGTAGTACTGTACTTCCTCTAAAAAGAGCCCATAGGCGCTTATTAGAGCATGGCGCTTATATTTCAACCTGTTTCGAAGTCTATAGCGCTGACAAAAACTATAACAAAAGTCGGCAAACTAAACACATGTTATCCAAATTCTGTAACAGTAAAATGTTTAACAATAATCAAATTATGGAAATTTAAGGCTAATTTTTGTTTTCAGCCTTCTGTTCAATTACCATTTGATATGGTAAAGCTGGTACCCAATGAATGTGGCTTTTATACCTATAAATCGAAACGGCCATAACTTTTTTTTCTTGCATTGAAAACTTTGCAATTAGTGTCATCTCATAGCTAAGATAAGGCTACAAAAGGCAAGTCGGTGTTGTTTTTGAAAATTTCATAAAATGAGTGTATCCACACTCTGAGACGAACTAGGATCCACAACGTGTGGGCATCCAGAGTGCGGATCCACTCATTTTTATCGTTTTTTATTATAGACTTAACCAGTACCTCGTTTCGACTTTTTAAATCGCGCAATTGTTTGCATAATTTTTCTAACCTTTTTTATAAATATGGGTACTTTATATTGTACAATGTAGCTGACATATTTATCTTTCATTTGAGCTATCATCGAGCAAAAAAATTAAAGACGTTGTTAAAATTGGGGCTGCTGAGGCTGTTAATATGGGAACTTTTTTATTTTTCACTAAAATTATTTTGTGTTCCACAAACTAGTGAAAAATGAACAAAAACGTTCATATTAAGCTAAGAGACTCCTATGGAGTATCGCTGCGTACAAAGACAGTTTTCAATAAATTCACGCGTAATGAAATTCTGAACAAAAATATGCAAATATTCCAGTATTGAAGACGAAATCCTGCGTTTCGAGCTTTGGCTCCCAAATCAATCGCTTTGGATTTCGTCTAACTCCAGCATTTGTGCTCTACATGATTTGTCGGCATCGCCTCTCTCCTCACTTTCTGCCAATGCTGCATGTGGAAGAGAGGACTCAGATACTACGCATCTTCCTGGACAAGTTCATCGACCTGTGCTCAGACGCCATCCATGTATGT
>JAMRYI010001006.1:0-51717 GCA_029231635.1 Ditylenchus weischeri | reverse complement strand
TGACCTTCACTTGTACCAATTCACCGATCTGAGCAAAGTCGAAGTGTGGAGTGCAAAGTCAGCGAAATTTTGTTATAGATTTTTAATGGCTGAGTTTATTGTTCTATAAGAAATGAAGTAGGAAGATTTAATATCGTTTTTCCAAGCCAAAAATTGTCTAGGTCGACAAAGACTTCGAACCTCCATTGTGAGTGTCCTCTAGTAAGATCTGGCTATAAGACTAAAATATTTGGAATGACCGGTGAACTGTCGGTAAACCCCACACACTTTAGAGGGGCAGCTCACCTGTTACAAAATTTGTGCCCGCCAATTCAAGTTCGATGATTAGGAATAAAATTTGAATAGGCGGGGACAAATTGTGAAACAGGTGAGCATGCCCCTCTGAAAACCCGAATTTTCGGTGCTTTGGTTTCCTTGAAGAATCAAATGTTTTTTCCTTTTCTCTTGATATTTTTATTTATTTTTTCAAAAGTAATAACAGCGTCAGATGCGATTCTGGTTTCTAGCGAATAGTGTAACGCCTTTTAAAAATGTAACACAAAAAGTAAAAGTATGAGACAAATTACTTTCTTGACTTTTTTTAAATTTTTACCTTTTCGCTTTATTTTTAAAAGATGTTTTTTTTTCAAAGACTCAGTTCTTAGACGCAGGTCTACTTGATGCTGTTATCACTTTTGAAAAAAGTTAGAAAAAAAATTAAGAGAAAAAGGCAAAATAGAGTTGTGCTAAAGAAAGTAAATTTGCGATAAAAAGGATTATCCATAAAAAACTCAATTTGCTTCCAAAAAAAAGAATTTATGTTCAGGAGCACTACCGTCGGCCACACTCTTATCACCAGGCTCTACATTCCACAAATTCCACTAATCAATCGCCAGCAAATCAGGACTCTTTGCCAATTAGTCAATCTTACACTGCTGGGTAGGTCAAAAAACAGAAATAATTAAAAACAAAACTTTTTTTTTTAAACTTTTTTCAGATTTCACCAGCACCAGTCTCTGCCAAGACAGCCCTCAAACCAGGCAACCTATTTTGATGTGGTGGACGAGAACGTAGTCGCAAATCCTCACACCCTTAATTCCTCTTCTAGAGAAATGGTCTATGCCAACTTTAATGAAAGGCAACTGACTCTGCCCACACTGATTGAAGTGGTTGACCAAGGTGAGGGCTAACAATTTATTTGCAAATCATCTAGAGATAAAATATTCGAAACATCCAGTGTGTCACTGTAGTCGAGTGGATAAAATTTTGATTGTGTAAAATATCCAGCTCTAGGGTTCGATTCCCTGTGAAGCACTCTCTGAGAAAGTCGTCTTATCTTCACTCCTATAGTTGGACGACTGGTTAAGAAGTGCAATAAAGAAAAAGGCCAAGATTTACCGGCTGGTTTCACTTTATGTTGTTCTCAGTTAAATAGTTTCGGCCATAATTTTTAATAATAAAAGTGATGAATATTGAAATTTCTGGTCAATTTATTTTAAATGTAAGGATTGTTGAATTCCCTATTTCCCGTCCTCCAGTACAAATACAGAGTTTCCTATAGAAACACAATTCCGGTATAAAATACTTGATAAAACTTTTGACCACTCTTGCCTGAGATTCTGACTCCTATAGGCTAGGTTCACAATGTAGAGGCAAAGTGAGCGCCTTTTAATTTTTAGATGTATATTTTTTTTGAATTTTTCAAAGTTTTAGTACCAAATTGTAGCCCTGAATGTCAGCTACATTGTGGTACCAAAACTTTAGAAAAACAAAAAATTTGTAGATCTAAACTTTAAAAGGCGCTCACTCTGACACGTTTTCAGCACGGAGCGTGAGCGCATTTTATAGTTTAGATCTACAAACTTTTTGTTTTTCTAGAAGTTTTGGTACCACAATGTAGCTGACATTCAGGGCTAAAATTTGGTACTAAAACATTGAAAAATTGAAAAAAATATATATCTAAAAATTAAAAGGTGCTCACTTTGCCTCTACACTGTGAACTTAGCCTAATAGTTTGATTTCAACTATGTTTTGCCCCTGACATAGAGCGTTCAAACGAAATTAAGACAGTTCTAAATATATTCGTCTGATTTAAAGTTCGTTATGTAATCTCTTCTGCTATGTAGTACTGTACTTCCTCTAAAAAGAGCCCATAGGCGCTTATTAGAGCATGGCGCTTATATTTCAACCTGTTTCGAAGTCTATAGCGCTGACAAAAACTATAACAAAAGTCGGCAAACTAAACACATGTTATCCAAATTCTGTAACAGTAAAATGTTTAACAATAATCAAATTAAGTGAAATTTAAGGCTAATTTTTGGTTTTCAGCCTTCTGTTCAATTACCATTTGATATGGTAAAGCTAAGTACCCAATGAATGTGGCTTTTTTATACCTATAAATCGAAACGGCCATAACTTTTTTCTTGCATTGAAAAACTTTGCAATTAGTGTCATCTCATAGCTAAGATACAAGGCTACAAAAAGGTGCAAGTCGGTGTTGCTTTGAAAAATTTCATAAAAATGAGTGTATCCACACTCTGGAGACGAACTAGGATCCACAACGCGTGTGTGGGCATCCAGAGTGCGGATCCACTCATTTTTATCGTTTTTTTATTATAGACTTAACCAGTACCTCGTTTCCGACTTTTTAAATCGCGCAATTGTTTGCATAATTTTTCTAACCTTTTTTTATAAATATGGGTACTTTATATTGTACAATGTAGCTGACATATTTATCTTTCATTTGAGCTATCATCGAGCAAAAAAAAATTAAAGACGTTGTTAAAATTGGGGCTGCTGAGGCTGTTAATATGGGAACTTTTTTTATTTTTCACCAAAATTATTTTGTGTTCCACAAACCAGTGAAAAAAATGAACAAAAACGTTCATATTAAGCTAAGAGACTCCTATGGAGTATCGCTGCGTACAAAGACAGTTTTCTAATAAATTCACGCGTAATGAAATTCTGAACAAAAAAATATGCAAATATTCCAGTGGCTGAAGACGAAATCCTGCGTTTCGAGCTCTTTGGCTCCCAAATCAATCGCTTTGGATTTCGTCTAACTCCAGCATTTGTGCTCTACATGATTTGTCGGCATCGCCTCTCTCCTCACTTTCTGCCAATGCTGCATGTGGAAGAGAGGACTCAGATACTACGCATCTTCCTGGACAAGTTCATCGACCTGTGCTCAGACGCCATCCATGTATGTCTAAATGACCAACAGTTGAATTGAACTAAAGGTTACTTTGATTCAGGTTAATGCATCCAATAGAGAAACACTAATATTCTGGCTAGCCAATAGCAGTGAATTTTTCTACATGTTGAAGTCAGACCATGAGCTAAAGGCCATGACCACTGGCGCTGACAATAGTGGCAGCGATGTGCGAGGCAGGATGATGGATTTGGTGGAAAAAAGCTTTGAACTGTTTGTGGACTGCTGTAGAGTTGCTATTCGACCTAGCCTTCATTCTTTGTTGAGCACTAGTCATAGTGATGAGTATGCAACTGGTAGGTCTACTCAATAAAGTACATTTTTAATTTTATCATTCTTTAATCTACATGGTAGTGAATTTTTGAAAACTATAAGTTTGCTTTCTATAAAAAAAATTAAAGATCTGCCATACGCGAGCAACACAGCCGGAAGCTAAACACAAATTAAAAAATACTCGATTTCTGGAAGTCCTTCCCACAGCAGGTAGAGTTGTCGGGGGAAGTATTATTACGAACCGACGACTAGTAGCTGGGTTTGTGAGCACTTTTTCAAAAAATTATAAAACTTCATTTTCAGCGTTTTAGACAATCTTTTGGACTGTTTTGTAGATTTTGAAAAACAGTTCAAAAAGATTGTCAAACGCTGAAAAGAAGATTTTGAGTCTTTGCACTAACTCTGTAGCATTTTTCACGCTGAGCATTTTGGATATTATCAGCACAAATTTTCATTGAAAAGTCGACAGAGATGAGCTAAGGTAAGGTGTTTTTCAAATTTTCATTTACAGCTGATGTGATGGTCTCATCTCTTCTCCTGTAATTTCGGAGTGTTTTTTTGTCAAATTCTTGTGCTGATTTTTGGCCCATCTTATAGCTTTTGAAATTTCCCACAAGTATTGACCAGGCATCAAGCAGATACACAGTCTATTTGTGAGAATTTCCCATGCTTTTAGTAAAATTTTAGAATTTTTCAAAAGGCATTTTTTTATTCTTCTAATTTTTCACCCAGGATAATTGTTTTGAACGAAGGCAAACGACACGCCATTAGAAAGGCCAGACAAAGGGTTTTTTTATGAACATAAAAGAAATTGCTGAGCTAGATAAATTCACTGCTCACCAGCCTGAAGAAAAAATTATCCATTTTTCAAAGAGTCGCTGTGAATGTTGCGAAAATTAAGGGTGTTGCATAAAATTTTTTGCGCCTGATTTTACGATAGTCGTGCTCCGCATGTTCTAAAACCTCCAGATAGTCTTGTCCAACGTTACAGTCCAATGTTACAGACAGGATTTCTCGTGTTAAAAAAGTCAATTTTGAAACCCGTCAAAAAAATTTTCATATTTTTTAATTTGAATAATTGGAGCAACCTGAGCATAACCTTCCCCCCCAATTTTTTTGAACTTTTTCAAAACACCATTTTAACCATTTTTAAGCATTTCCTACACGTTGAACACGATAAAAAAAATGTTTTCACCTACTTTTTTTCTATAAAAAGTCGATTTTTTTTAAATCAGATTTCTGTTTATTGTAACTTGGTAAATCAGATGTTGAGGGTACCTTGACCCCAAAAAGATGGAATTTGAACATAGTTTTGTTAACTGGGGACTGCCGCATAAAGAAACTCTGGTATGCATACATTTTTTATGCATCCAGAGAAACTCTCGAGTGATTTGCGCTTAAGGTATGTGAGTGTGCGCATCTCAACCCCAAGCAACCAAGCCCCCTGCGCCCCCGAACGGGTCGCCGGGGGCTTGGTTGGTTAGAGATGCGCGCACTCACTTACCTTAGACATAATTACGAGCAAGACTCTTGATCAAAAATGCATTTAGAGGCTCTTTTTGCCCAGCTCCAGTGACCAAAACATGGTGAAACAGGCAAATGATCGAAATTTCAAAATGCCCAAAACTCAATTTTTTTGACCAGAACACAAAAATAATGTCTTTTTTGAACTCCTGAGGTAATTTTAGGTTGATATATGGTGTTTGGAAACATTAAAAAAAATTCATTTGGAAGGTGTATACTCCGCTAGGGTCAAATAATTTAATTTGAATTTTTGCAGCCCGGAAGAAAGTGCTCGTCACTTTAGAATATGATGGTCCTCTTTAGACAACCTGAATTGTGGAACCCATCAAATAATTTTAGGTTGATGATAATAAACTATTTTTGAAGCATATCAAAGTGTCAAACCGGAAAGTCCTATCATGGCAATACTTTCTAGGCAACCCAATAGAATCGCTTCCGCTTGCAGGTCGTTTATTTCATGTATTTGGGCAAGAGAGTTATCAAAATTCACGGAACTCACCATCTGGGTAGAACTTATCCTGTCACCGTCTCTAGCCATATTATAAGCCCAAGAAGGTACTTTTAGGTACTTTTTTAAATACAAGTTTGCATGCTCTACAGTCGGATTAAAGGGAGCGGGCAACTTGTATGACTAGAAATCTTCTTTATGCATGGCGCAGTGGACAAGCGTTTTAGTTTTAGACACGGGAAATTATAGAAAACGCAAAAAATTAGTCGGAAAGCTGTTTCCAGCTAAAAATTGCGAAAAAAATCTTTTTTTTTGGTTTGCCTTAGTCCTAAGGTAAAAAATTCCGGAAATATTCAAAAAAAAATCTTTTTTAAATTCGCCAAAGCAATTTAAAAGGGAATAAGGGTGTATCAGGAGGGGAAGGGGATAAAAGAGGCCATTTTTATGGCAAAATAATAAAAAAAATGATTGCATTTTTTGGCTATCTTACCATCTTTTTCAACATTTTTTCCTATGACCAAAAACTTTTAACATTGAAAAAACTTGCTCGTAAGTGCTTATTTAAATTTTTATATCTGACTTGTCTGGCACTATTCCATTGCCTATTTTCTTGCAAGTATTCAAAAAAAGATTAGAAAAATTAATTAAAGAAAATAAAAAGTTATGGGCTAAAACAACTCGGCGGTTAGGATGCACCCCCTCTATTATACTCAAATTTAATATTTCAGGCGAACTACTTGACCTGTTAGACGAAATTGTGCGTCAAATCCGCAAGTTCATTCTCAATTCCGCCCTCACCATCCAGATCTTCTCTCAGCTGTTTCATTTTATAAACATGTACATTTTCAACTGGCTGGTTACTACTGAAGGTACCATTAATTTTGTGAAGGCGCTACACACAATGAGGAGGCTGTTTGCGGATGCTAAAACAGACTACTCACTAAGAATCTCGGAAACAGAATCCTCGCCTTTTTTATTTTTTTCCCAAAATTATTCAGTTGGTGCGGCTCTTTTTAGTTTCCAGTTGTTTAAGTAGCTTCTGACATCATATAGTTGAGGTTTAGGTCTACCAAATGAGATATTGACCAAGTAAATATTACTTCAAAAATTCAGATAAAATTTCAAGAATCCGCCCAAGAGTCCGGACTCGAATTCGAGTGCGGATGCTTGGGCGGATTCTTTCTTTTTCATCTCAAATTTTTAAGCGAAATCTAACTTATCAATAGTTTATCTGGTAGCCCTGAATCTTAGCTACAAAATGGCAACAACAGAAATTGTTTTGAAAAATTTTTAAAAAAAGTTATGTCCATTCCCGTGTGACAAATCTGATTTAGCATGCGCAAACAGCCTCCTCGTTGTGTTTGCCCCTTAACATTCCGACACTCTTCCAATATACTCTTTTTACAGAAGGCAGATCATACTTAACCAGAGCTTATGGTCTTCGACTGCGAGAGCGTCTCTCCAGAGTGCTAAGGTGGGCCGAAAAGCAGGGGTTGGAGCAAGCCTGTGAGTGCCATATGGATCGCATTAACCAGACCGTCAACTTGCTGATCACCCCAAAGACCAATGATCAGATAGCCAGTTTGGGTGCCACTTGCTACAAACTCAACAGTATTCAGGTAATTAATTTATCTAAAATTATGATCTGAAACATTTCGTGAAGAAATCAATTATGATATTTTTGCGAAACGTCTATACGCCACAACAGTTAGACCAGAATTGGAGACAATTTTTAAATTCTTTTTCCTGTGTTTCGTTACACAAAAAATAGAAAAATATACTTACAGTTAAACCTCGTTACAGTGCGACTTTGGGGACCGAAAAAATTTCGCATTACAACGAGACTTGCACTGTATCGGGACCCGCACTATCGAGTCTTTTAAGGCTTTTGACCAAATGGGTCGAACTCAACGTCACACTATATCGAGTTTCGCACTATAACGGGATCCACTATAACGACGTTCAACTGTATAGACCAACACTTGTATATTGGACTCCAAGAAATAAAATTCCGATGGGTTCGACTACTCATCAGAAAAGTCAACTTTTACAGTGTAACTCATCAGAAAAGTCAACTTTTACAGTGTAACTCACAAAATTTTTTTCTGTTCTTGTATTGGGTTGATGACTTCGACATAAGTCTGCAATAAGTCCTGCAAATAAGTCCTTGTTGCATAAGTCCTGCGATAACCCCAAAGTGACTTGAACTTTTTGTTGCAAAATAATTTTATTTATAAAATATGCAAATAAATTTTTATGGGTTTCACTTATCAAATTTTTCGCAGAAAAAGGTTAATTGTGAAACCTACGAAAATTTATTTGCATATTTTATAATTTATAACATGAAAAAGCATAATTAATCCGTTATGCTTTTTCCCGCAATGTCTTTGGCATAATTATTTAAATATACCTTCTGTATGTTTTAAAAAGCATAGTTATTATTTATGCTCGTCCGAGCGGCATATTTATTCGACTATTTTTTCTAAGCCTTTTGTCTCAGTACATTTACTTTTGCCAATATATTTATGCTTTTTCAAAATGACCCTGAAATTGACAACACTGTTTATAAATAAAAATATTTTGCAACCCATTAAAAAGTGCAAGTCACTTTGGGGTTGTTGCAGGAATTATGCATCAACCCAATAATCAGAATATCAGAAAGAGAATTTACGGAACCAATCATGCACTGAACTAGATCAAGTTCGTGGGTAGTTATACGTACATTTATACATACTTCTTTTTATACGTACTTATACGTACTTCTTTCCCTCGAGGGCCTAATTTAGTGAAAACACGGACAAAGAAACCTGATGGCTTTGATGCGAAGAAATCTCTGATGAACATTCGAATTTTCTCCACTGTTTTGAACTCCTTTCCCCTCAAAGCGTTTTGCAATGATAGAAAAAGTTTATAGTCTGTTGGCGCCAAGTCTGGTGAGTAAGGAGGTTCGATTGTTCATCAAAGATTTCTTCGCATCAAAGCCATCAGGTTTCTTTGTCCGTGCTTTCACTGAATTAGGCCATCGATGGAAAGAAGTTATCGAATACGAAGGCGATTACCTACCAGAATAAATGTTTTACATTGTCTATAGTTGTTGGGTCTACATAAATATCACTCGTTCTAAGTTAAAATTCATCAAAGACAAGTGGAAAATTTGAAATTTTCGCGAAATAATAATTTATTAATTAACCGATGGGTTTCAAATCGTAAATTGTGCAGTCGAAATTTCGATTTTCAAACCCAGCATAATTGAGAGCCAATTCTGATTGATAAAAAAATTTGCAGCCCATACATAAATATGGTCTGTTACGTATAACCACCCTCGAACTTACGGACCAATCTAATAATTGGACGCTGTGCTGAAAATGCAATCTCTGAGGTTTTTATATTTTAGATCCGCTACCTGTTAGAGAATTATCAGCCAGAGCAATATGAGTCAGAAGTGAGCCCCGAATTGGTCAACCACGTCGTCTACTTGTCCAGGAGTCAGGCAGACCTGATGGCTGAACAGGATGGTGTGGAAGTGCAGTTGGAGGAGACTCAACAATTGCTATTACCTTTTCTATTTCCTCAAGACGGATATTTATCGGGTAAGTGCAGAAAAAAAATAAGAAAAGAGCCAAATTTAATTTTTTGTCAAGTGTTGAAATCCCCAAAAAAGTTATGGGCACTTTGAAAAAATTTGCGAATATCTATTGTGGCCGGAAATTTAGGATTTTGTCACTCTAAGCTTTAAGAATCTTTATGACAGGACACGTGAATCACGCGTCAGAGTATATTAGATAATGTAAACAGCCAACAAAGACGAAATCCAGAAAAAAATAGTTTTGACGCGACCAGGTTTTTTTTCTGACCAGTACTTTCATTGTCCACTAACAAATAACATTTACCGTACTCAAATGCACCATATTTTCGTAGATACGCAGCACGGCAACCAGGCATTGTCTTCGACAATGTCGTACGGAGGTTTTTCAGGGGTCTGGAACATATATTTTGGTGCTCCTTACTTAAGTTTTAGACGGAATAAGTTGGGGGGGTGGTTTTCTATACTGGGGTCGACAAATCTTTTCAAGAAGGACAGTACGATACCCTGTCTATAAGGCCTGTTTCACAATGGATCCTCAGGCCTCAACAGCGAAAATGGCGAAATGCTTTTTGCATTTTTCAGCTTCAAGATTTTTTTGCAAGTTTGAAGCCATACTCAAGCCGAGATTCGGGGCCTTCATTTGACACCAAAAACTTGCACGGAGTGAAAATAAAAATTGTTGATAAAGTGCGTTTATCCTCAACATGATCCACAACTTTGAGGATCAGATTGAGGATTATGTTAAGGATTACCAACTTTTTTTCGCAACTTTTATATCCGTCCTCTGCAATTTAGGTGTCAAACGAAAGCCATGAATTTAAGCTTCAATATGACACCAAAATTGCCAATAAAAATTATAGTTGCTTGAGCTAAAACATCTACAGACAGGATTGCGGAAGAGTGGGAGAGACCCGAGCGACATCGCCGTCCTCTATTACACGAGTGTCTTGGCAAGGATAGTATTATTTCGAAGTGAAGATTAATTGCTGGGTTTGACAGCACTTTTTCAACAGGCTGTAAAATCTTCATTTTTGGCGTTTGAGAAATTCCATTCGAACTATTTTATAGATTTTGCCTATCTGCGTAAAACAGTTTGAAAGCTTTTTCTGAAACGCCAAAAATGAAGATTTTACAGACTGTTGAAAAAGTGCTGTCAAGCAACAATGTCTTCACTTCAATATACTATCCTTGCCAAGGCTCAAAAGGAGTTTCCGTGACGATGTCACCAAATGACCAGTAGGATAATAATTTTTATGTAAATGATAAGTTTTGCAGCAAGTCTGCGAGGCATGCCTCAGGAGATGGTGTCATTTATATCATCTCTTCAATCAAAAGGTACATTGAATTTTCTCATCATGTTGTAAAGCAATCATTACATAAACTGCAGGTCTATGCCGAATACTTGCTCAACCAGGATCCGACGGTTGCTGGACTGCCCACATGTTGGCTTCAAACAAAGCTAATGGAGTAATGCACACCAAATCCTCCAGCATTATCTCCTCTGCTTCCATGTTCTCCAACACCAACGGCAATACTGCTCCAGCCAAAATGGTTCGCCAACACCACCAGATAGGGTCTAATAAGAGCACACCCACACCAACATTGCAGCAACAAAATGGAGCCAACGCCAATTACTCCCAGATCAACAGCAACACCATTAGATCAGCCAGTTATACAAATTTTTCGGTGGTGAGAAAAGCTTTGGAATAAAAAGTCTCGATTGTCTTAATTTCTTGTTTTAGAATCCCAAAATTAATCAAAAGCAGTCACCAGACATAATTGAAGTAGTGATCAGGAGAGCACCTAGTGAAGGCATTGGTTTGAGCATTGTTGCAGCTCAGGTAATTTCCATTTAGGACATGTCAACAATTTAAAATTTTCGAGACATTTTTTGTTATTACCATTAATTATATTTTCCACTTCTCTTTTTAACATGCGTTGCATTCATGTCTGTCTGTATCTCCGAAAAGCTTATGTTTTGAATTTATTGAATAAATTCTATTCACCTAATTTTGGGGGCTTTTACATCTTTTTACTCAGAATTTTAGCTTTTCAGCCTGCAGTTAAATATTCTGACTCTTTTCCTAGTCTTTGATATCATGCTTTTTCTCTGGCCTTAGATATCTTTTTTTTCTGTTCTCATTTTCAGCCCTCACTCAGAATGTTTTATTTTTCGACTTGACTTTTCCCACAAAAAATTAAGACTTAACTTTGAATTTTGAAATCTTTATTTATCTCATTTTATTTAACTACATTCATTCACTGACGCTTTAGGCAATGAGGACGTTCTATTTTCAAAAACTTGACTCTAAAATCAGAACAAAGAGAATAGACGAGCACTTTTTCAATATCTAATGCAATCATGCTACTTCTAATATTTTGTCGGGTGTTTTTTTCTCTCGATTTCTTTGTTTTTTCAAGGTTGTCAGGGTTAGTCTATTTTCCCACCGACATTTCATTGATGGCTTTGACAGCACTTTTTCAAGAAGTTGTAAAATCTTCTTTTTGGTGTTTCAGACATTTTTTTGATCAGTTTTGCATAGAAAGACAAAATCTACAAAACTGTTCAAAAAAAGAAAAAACACCAAAATGAAGATTTTACAACTTCTTGAAAAAGTGCCATCAAACCCAGCAATTAGTCGTGGGTGGTAAAATAGAATACCCTGACAACCCACGTCTCTAGGAGTTTAATTTTGAATTATTCACACCGGTAATATTAGGTTGTCCAATAAGTTTTGAGAAAAAGTACGTGGATTCGCTTTATTTTTAAAGTGCATCATTTGACACATTTGACCATGGTGTCTCTACGTGTCATATACAGTCAAACCTCGTTTATACGGCACCTCCAAAAGTTCGTTCCCTTTGGGTCCGACACTTTCTTTAGCTCAATTTTCGAAGTCTTTTGCTAAATGTGATTCGCCAGTCTAGTCCGAAATATCGCAAGGATTCTGATTTTGCCATTCTTTTTTTCAAAATCTTTAAATTTTGCCATAAAGACCGCGGACCTCGGTTATCCGGCACCTGATTTCAAGAAGCGGATAACAGGTTCTGGTCTTTATGACAAATTAAAATTTTGAAAACGACCGGCAAAAACAGAATCCTACATTCGGACTAGGCTGTCTTTGCACAAGGACTCGAAAAACAACTGAAAGTGTCGGACCCAAGCGGAACGAACTTTGAGTGCCAAAACGAGGTTTGATATCTATTGTAACCCGTTCTCTTCTTCTTTTGAATGTCGTATTAACCGGCTGTTTGTAATAAAAAAATTGGACCAAAAATAAAAAAACAAATAATTTCTCAAGTTTGGTAAATTCATGCACATTTTATGTTCTCCTATTTTTGATCTTATTTTTTAATAACAAAGAATTGTTTAATATCACATCTAAAAGAACAGAGAACGGGCTACAAAATGGTATATGACACGTAGAGACATCATTGTCAAATGTGCCAAATGATGCACTTTGAAAATTAAAGCGAATCCACGTGCTTTTTCTCAAAACTTATTGGACGACCTAATATATAAAGCTACAAGAAAAATGCAAGAAAATTTATAATTGTATAATGCCGACCAAAATCTTCAAAAAAACAATTTTTTGCGACTGCCGTGATAAGAACAGTTATTCGAATCAAACATATTTCTGATTTTTTGAACTAACCCATCGCTGCTTCTATCAACCTGTGTGTGTCAAGTGCATTCATTATACAGTGTTGGGTGCGAGGTTAGAATTTGAAGAAAGCAGCGCTACTGGTCAACAACAGTCCTCGCTGACCACACTTTTTCAACAATTTCTTCCTTTCAATTAAGTCAATAATTGTGGAAAGTTGGGGGTGTGTCTCTCCCACCACATTCCTTTCTCTTCCTTTACGTCCGGCGAACAGCATTTTCTGGGCTCACGCTTCTTTCCCATTTCTCCTGTTGCGGTTATCTGCAGTGAATGATGCCCTAATTACTGGTTATCATTGCTGCTACTGTTTGCTTCTTGAGCACTTCAAATGGGGAATCTCAGGGGGTGTTTGTGCAACCTAATAAGGGTTATTTTGAATTAAGTACATATAAAAGTCGCCAGCCCTGATAGTCTAGAAAAAGATGTCGACAAAATTTTGGAATACCGTATTTTTTTCTAATAATCCCCCCTCCATTTTTTGACTAAGGTTTCAGAGTTAAGCCATTTTTGATTGACAATTTCCGGATTTTTCGAGAATTGAAAAATAATTCCTTGAAAATGCGGTAGGCATTAAAATTTGAATCATTTTGTTTTTAATTCTTTTATGTCTATTGTCACAATATTGAGCACCTGCTTGCTCTCGCAACTTTTGAGAGCTTTTTTGTAGAAGCTAGACAACTATATTCAGTATTTCGTTGGTTTAATTATATTCGACAATATCCATATCAAACATGCAAATAAAAATTTACAATTTTTAAGCCTTTTTTGAAACACCACCCTGAAGAGGTCCCGAGTAGTTCCGTTTGAGTGGGAGCCGACTATACCTGTTTTTAAGCCAACCAAGTCTACTTTTTACATTTGTTGCTGAAACCCATAATTTTATTAAATCTTTGATTTCATAACACACTAGACAACCTCTACCGGCGTTTGCATGAAGATAACTAACATTTTTACATTTTCTCAAATTTGCTTACTGTGAGTATGAAAGAATTTTTATAATTTTTCTGAAATGTTATTTAAATTCTGTTTTCTATTGGTCGACTTCCCTTGTCTTCAAATTCATTTAGTAGATAATGTCAAAAGTACGATTTTTTTTAGACTTCACTCTGTTTAGGACCTTTTTTCCTATTGGTCCAGATAGGGACGGGCCAGATTAGAGAGGAACCTAGCAAAAATCGTATTTTTTTAGTTATATACCATATTTATACCCCATTACAACACTTATTCACAGGGGGCCGACATTTTGCTTGATTTACTGGGAGAATACTGAGATTTACTACACGGGAAAGGCACGACCCGGGTGTGGCCTATTAAAAAACGTTATATACCAAAATGTAGCCCTAATTGAGCTAGTTAAGGAACCGTTCGCAGAATCTGCTATGGATCAATCTACGCTGAGAAATAATCTTTTTAAAATTACAAAAATTGTGTTGACATATAAGTCAAGAACAACCCTTTTCAAACATGTGAGTTGGTGGCCGAGTGGATGAGTGGTGCGGCGCCGAACCTATTTTTTTTTTCGGGAAGGTTCGACTCCAGTCGCGTACGTCTTTTTATTTTCGGTTTTTAAAGCTTCACTTTCCTACACAAAATGACACGGGGAGAACAATAAAAATATTTTTAACGTCGGATTTGTAATACACATTGTGAACGGTATATATTTCATTTACGAACAACGAACAATTAATGACAATGATTATTTACAACGAAATGATCAAAGCAAAGATACTGTTGACAATAGGAGCAGCAGATGATTTTTTTAATTGCAGATATTATCATGGCTTTCTCCGTTGCAAATTTTGTGTAGGAAAGTGAAGCTTTAAAAAAACCGAAAATAAAAAAGACGTGCACGCGACTGGAGTCGAACCTTTCCCGAAAAAAAAGAAATAGGTTCGGCGCCGCACCACTCATCCACTCGGCCACCAACTCACATGTTTGAAAAGGGTTGTTCTTGACTTATATTTCAACACAATTTTTTTGTAATTTTAAAAAGATTATTTCTCAGCGTAGATTGATCCATAGCAGATTCTGCGAACGGTTCCTTAACTAGCTCAATTAGGGCTACATTTTGGTATATAACGTTTTTTAATAGGCCACACCCGGGTCGTGCCTTTCCCGTGTAAGAGAAATCAGTAATTTAAGAGAAATTAGTAGTTAGTGTGTGAAAAAATTTGAGCCGAAAAGTGTGGCCGTTAAAATTAGGCGAATTACTTGTCTCATCATGCATACATTTGCTCAATTTTAGCTATTAACTGGGTAATATAATCTCTATATTCTCCAAAAATATTTTAAATTCCTCAGCCGTATTATGTAAACTGACTCCTGCACCAGCAACACATTGGTCGAGCACTCTGCCTACTACTTCAAATCACATCTGTCTATTGTCTGGCCCATGTCGCGCACCAGTAGCCAGCCAGCATTCCAGCCCACCTTGTCCAGTCTAAATGTAAAGAAGTGTCTCCCTCCCTCATACCTGCAGTTCATGGCCTCCAAGCTGGCCGCTTCCAGCTCAGCTTCAGTGACTCAAGTGGGCCAACCAAATCACTACAATAGGACTCATTACCCAGCTGGACACACCACTTTAGTCCCCTACAACATTGGTGGTTGTAGGCCAAGGACTGCTTGTCCCTCAATCTCACCCCCTTTGATCGACTCTTCCTGCAACTCGCCCACCTCCAATGAAGACTCCTGCGCCTCTTCCTCCTCCTCATTTTTGTATAGAAAAGAGGATGGTGAAAATAGCAGCGAGATACTTGGTAGTGGTCAAGAGCTGGCCAAGAGACGACCCAATAAAATTTTGCTGCAGAGAAATGCTCCAATAGTAAGAAGAGTACGACCCAAGAGTGCATGTTCAACCTGCTCTTCTCATTTGGTTTTTTAATTTTAAAATTATTAGTGAATGGTTTCATAAGTTTTATAGGCTACATATGATCACTCATGGTTATTTATGGTTGTGTTAGGATTTCATTAAAAACGTTCTTTCATAAAAAATAGTTCATAAAAAGGCGCGCTAGCAGGTTTCACGATTGTATATTTTAAGTAGACACAAAGTTTTTTGGCGAAAATTTTGCAACATTTTGCATAATTTTATTAAATTTGCTAAGCTTTTTTAAAAGTGATCACCCGATCAGGTAGCCCTGCTACTTACTTATTTTATAACGAGCCATCATTTGTTACAACTTCTATACAAAACGTAGCACAGAAAAGGGAGAAGTATGGATCAAATTATTGTTCTGATTTGATTCATACTTTTATCTTTTTGTGGTATGTTGCAACAAATGACATCTTGTGAGAAGCAAGAATTGCAGGGCGAGCTGGTGGTGTTATCACTTTAAAAAATAGCTAACAAAATTAGGTAAGATTAAGCAATATGAAAATTTGCGCCAATAAAAGATATTGTCCACTTTTTTATTCACTCTGCTCTTTTTGTTTATTTGGGTTATTCAATCTGCTTCTCGGAAAAGTCACTTTTTTGGATTTTTGCAGACTCATTTATTTGCGCGCTACTCCTATTTGTGGTTGGCAAGGGTGGTATTAAAACGACTTGCCGACTACTTGCTGGGTTTGTGAGCACGTTTTTAACGGACTGTAAAATCTTCATATTTGGCATTTCAAAAATTTTTTTTACTTGTTTTGTAGATTTTGCTGTTCTGCATATAATAGTTTAAAAAAAAATTTGAAATGCCAAAAATGAAGATTTTACGGCCTGTTAAAAAAGTGTTCACAAACCCAGAAATTAGTCGGGAAGTCGTTTTAAGACTACCCTTGCCAACCCTGCTACTTTGTTACCGACCTACAGGCATCATGTCCAACTAAATGATATGTAAATATGTAGCAAACAATTTCTCGATCGGTTTCATTACTCAAAAATTTGTCATCATAAGAGGCCGATTCATACTCCCCGGAGTCACGCTTGACTCCGGAGTCAAAACCGTTGACACCGGAGTCACAGTCTAAAGTCATGATTGACTTCGGAGTCAAACACATGACTACGGAGTCAGCATGAGTCCGGAGTCAACGTATTTAATCGCAAAATTTGGCATAAAAAGTTAAAAATTTTATTCGCAGTTTACAAACAATGCTATATATGTTATGATTGAAGGATTATGAAAGAGATAAATTAAATGTGTTATGTGAAAAAATCAAGTCTCTTAGTCGCTAAGCTCGCCATCGCTCAGCAGCTCATGGAAGCTTGTGTTTGAATTATTCACCAAGTTGTCATCCCATTGCTCAACCACATTGCGGATATCTTGCTCAGCAACTTCTGGATTGCCATCAATCATATCCATGAGATTTCCGTCCATTTGCTGATAACAGCTCGAAAATCCGCTGAAGTATGTTCGTGCATATATTACTCAGATATTATTTTTTAACTTTTATTACCTTTGCACAAAAGAAGCGACTTTTGTCCTCCAGCTTTCTTGACTTCGGCAGGAGTGCACTATACCGCTTTAGCACTATACCGCTTTAGCCTTGAGGTCCCTGCAAGGAAAACTATGTTCAAGATCTTCTTCTTTTGAGGAGTGGCTCCTACTCAGGCCAACTCAGATCCAAATGAAAAACCAAATGATGTTATTGATGTCGAAGATATTGTTGAGGAGACCGAATAAATGTTTACTATTGCGGCAATAAACGAAAATGAATATTCAAAAAAAATTCAAATCTCATCTTAAATAAAGTATTCACGTACCCTCTCCAGGTGGTTTACCTTGGTCCCCCAAGGCAAAAAGTCAAATTTTGGTCAAAATTTTTTTTTTCCAAAAATGGCCTTCCGCACTCTAAAAACACGTTTTAAGTATGTTTTAATTGCTCACACATCAAAAAAACACGCTTTAAGCCAGTTTCGGGCTACGCGGTATAATGCACTTTAGCCTTGACTTCTTCCAAAAGGTCGTTGATCTCGAGAGCAAGTGGTTGGATTTCTTTATTGTTCTCGACAGCAGTCATAAGGCGGTCAAATTCATTGTTAATCTTCTGCTTCTTTGCAGGGTTTCCGCGCTTACTAGCCTGATTTGGATTTTTTCTATTTTTTCTGGCAAAGCCCTGTGAAGTGGAGGAAACCTCTCCCGAAGACACGTTGCTCATTCGTGTTATGAATAATTAAATTTTTAATTGCAGAAAAAAGTAATGGCCGAACTCCCTTATATGTCCTCCTCCCAAAAGCACCCAAAAACATGTTTTTAGGTGGCGGACGACAATTTTTAGAAAAAACAAAATTTCGACCAAAATTTGACTTTTCGCCTAGGGGGGACCAAGGTAAACCTAGGTTAGACCAAGGTAAATGAACAAAAGTATAAGAATTGGTCGGCCGCCACCTGTTTGTACTATTTATAAATCAAAGTTTTACGGAATTTTTCACAAAAAAAAACAAATGATCACAGTGGTTTTGCATGACAAAACTAGGTTGACTCCAAACTCATGCTGACTCCGGAGTCTGGCTCCGGAGTCATCGATCTGACTTCGAAGTCAAGAATGACTCTCTTCAATGACTCCGGAGTCACACCGATTGACTCCGGAGTCAAGCGTGACTCCGGGGAGTATGAATAGGCCTAAAGGGAATGAAACCCGATAAAAAATTGATGTGCCTAAAAATCTAAGTTTTAGTTTATATGGACATTGGTCTTTGTTGCGACAAGAAGACGCTTTTCTCACTATTTTTTGCAAATTTTAAGGATTGAAATGATTCGGTTGGTTAATAGCTATAATATGGCTCGAGAAACTGTAATATGTAAAAGGAGTAAATTAGTACGAGCAGGGTTCGTGAATGTACTTTTTTAAATATTTATACTTTTTTGGGACCCCAAATTCTTTTTATTTTTAAGGTTTTACGTCAAAATCTTTTTTTGTGTTCGAAAATCAATAGGCACTGGATAAAATGGCATTTTTTGACGAAGAATGACCAAATTGTACTTTTTGGTCAAATGTACTTTTTTAAAATTTTGAGTGAACTGCACTGAATGAGGGCCGGAGTACCTTATATCGCCCCCTCGCAAAACGCCACAAAATCATGCTTTTTGTGTGTTTTAACCACTGAAACATGCTTAAAACATGTTTTTAGGTGGCGGAAAGCCATTTCCTGGGAAAAAATTTTTTCATCAAAAATCGACCAAAACCATGATACGACCTTGACCACGACCTTGTTGGTCGAAAATTGACTGTCGAAAATTGAAAATCGACGCAAAAAGAGCCTCTAAATGCATTTTATGATCAGGAATCTTGCCTGCGCCCCCTTCGGGGGCGCAGGGGGCTTTGAGGCTTGGGGTTGAGATGCGCACACCCACATACCTTAGATATAATTCCGAGCAAGATTCCTGATCATAAAATGCATTTAGAGGCTCTTTTTGCCAAGTCCCATGTTGAAAAACATGGTAAAAAATTGAAATCATGGTTTTGGTCGATTTTTGATGAAAAAATTTTTTTCCCAGGAAATGGCTTTCCGCCACCTAAAAACATGTTTTAAGCATGTTTCAGTGGTTAAAACACACAAAAAACATGATTTTGGGGCGTTTTGCGAGGGGGCGATATAAGGTACTTTAGCCAGTATGAGGCAAATTTCAATCGAAAATCGAAGTTCTTGCAAAAACGTTTTTGATTTTAGTGGATTTTGAAAACCTTTTTCTTTAAAAATTATTGATTGTACGAACCTTGTACGAATTTTTATATTCAGTCAAAATATTTAATTTTCACGCCGTTTTTTGTAAAAAAATTTACCAAAAAATCAGCCCGAATTAATAATATGCTTATTGGATGTTAGTAGGTCGAGCGAAAACCATCTAGATTGATGCTTATCTCCCCTTCTCTCTTTCCAATTGTTGAGCTGAAATCCAGTGATAGTTGTGTTCTGCATTCCCCAGAAATAATCAAAATCTGCGATCTCTAGTCCTCTTTAGCGCTATTAAAACTGTCAGGTTCTTGTCTTGTTCAATTAAAATCAAGCCAATCTCCATCCATTCAAATAAAATTAGAAAAAGTTGTATTAATGTATTTTTGCTTGGTTAAGGCTCCTGAAGAGCACACAGTTGGCATCTACGTCAAAAAGGTGATTGAAGGCACTCCTGCACACAGGGCAAGTCTTTTGTTAAATATAGTTTTTGCAAGATAAATTGCATTTTATACTCACAAAAAAAAATTCAGGACGGACGACTGCACACTGGCGATCAATTAATAAGTGTCAACGGCAAAAGCTTGGTCGGCATTACACAGGAAGAGTGAGTTAATTACCCACAGCAGCCAAGAAACTGTCTAAATCATTATACATACTAGAATATGTTGTTGCCACAGATGTGGCAATTCGTAGGCACCGAGGACCTGCGTAGGGTACTTGCAAAGTCAAAAAAATCATACATGCTACCACCAGGATTTGAATCTGTAACCACGCCTTGGTCCCCCAAGGCAATCCTCAATTCACCCAAAATTGCCTTGGTCCCCCAAGGCAATCCTCAATTCACCCAAAATTGCCTTGGTCCCCAAGGCAATCCTCAATCACCCAAAATTGCCTTGGTCCCCCAAGGCAATCCTCAATCACCCAAAATTGCCTTGGTCCCCAAGGCAATCCTCAATCACCAAAATTGCCTTGGTCCCCAAGGCAATCCTCAATCACCCAAAATTGCCTTGGTCCCCCAAGGCAATCCTCAATTCACCCAAAATTGCCTTGGTCCCCCAAGGCAATCCTCAATTCACCCAAAATTGCCTTGGTCCCCCAAGGCAATCCTCAATTCACCCAAAATTGCCTTGGTCCCCCTGTGGTTTTTGGCAACTATCAAGAGTCGATAACTTTTTTTTGGTGATGACGACCCCAACTTTTGATAATTTTTTCTGACAGTAAATCGACCACGCTGAGTCGAATGGTATTAACAGATTTTTGAAATTCATTCTGGAACACCCCTAATCTTTTTTTTGTGATATACTACACACTGACAGACAGAATCCAGCGCTATAGTAAAGGGGGGGGGAGGATTGATCATAATCTAACTTTTTGTTAGGTTGCAAAAAACTTGTGATATATGTCACAATTTCCATGAAATCGACTAAAAAGTCAACTACTATCTATGAAAGCCATACTAGTCTCTAAACATCCTACGCTCCCTTTTGAAATGTTGACATAAGAAACCTGGGATAAATTCACAGAACTCCGAATTGAACGAAATGAGGGGGAGGGGTGGTGCGGATTGAAGATATATTACTAGGATGGGAAATATATTATTGGAAAGAAGAGGAGTTTTCTAGGATTTTGGGCAATTTTTCGTAATTTTCTGCTTAATTTGAGGCAATTAATTTTAGTTTAATCCCTGGAAGGTTCTTTTTGCAAAATAATGACTCATTATAAAATTGACTTTATTTGGAACTGGCGGAGATCTCTTTTATGTGTGTATTGATTTCAAAAAAATTTTAGAGCAGCTCAGAAGATGGTCTCCGCAGGTTCTGAGATCCACTTTGAAGTGGCCAAGCGAGCAGCCATGCTGAATGGATTGGACTCCTGGTTGGCAAAAAGCTTGGCTGAGCAAACCCCTTTGGCTCCATCTCAAAACTCAAACTCCAAGTTAAAGTCCAATGCAGGCCAGTCTCGTAGTCAGACCCACTTGCACCACCACCAAGTCCAGGCTTCTACCTCTTCCAATGGCCTGCCCTCCAACAATAGGTCAATCTCAGCTTCAGAACTCTACAGTCAAGCTGAGACAGCTTCAATGACTTCTGGCGGATCTGGAAACCATTTCCCACCCAGTGTGCCACCCCATCAACAATCCTAAACCAGCCAAGACTGCCTGCCCACTACAAACTAGCTCAAAGGCAACCAGTAAGCGTAACCCAACCGAGCAGACCAGCCTCTTCTCCTGTCAATCCAAGGCGTTTGGGGAATGCTTCTCCCACTCCTCTGCTAGCAGGTGGATATGCAGCTGGCAATAGTTCAGGTGTATTTAGTAATGGAGGGGGATCGCAAAGACTAAGACAGCAACATAGATCAGCTAGTACAGTCCCATTTGGAAGTGCTGGTCAAAAACAGCAATATGAAGTTGGAGCTAATGCACATAGAATGGTATGTTGATTTTCAAACTGGAGCAATGACTGCACAAATTTTTTCACAAAAATAAAACTTCGCTGCACACATACGGAAATCAACGAAAAGGGGTCGGTATTATGGCAATACACAACTATGTAACCACAGTCCACAAATTTCAAAAGTACTATCGATAGTTGACTCTAGCTAATCGGTAGAGTAATTAAATTATAATAAAAAAGGACATGTAAATTTTCAATAGGTTCTACAGTCCAGTCAATGGGGTGGCACTCCGCTCAAGTTTATTTCCGCCTATGGGCCGACATTTTTTTAACTCACTTCCTAAAAAACTTTTGCCCTGTCTGATTCGCCAGTTTGATCGGAAAAATTCTAGGGATTGATTTTATGATTTTACCGGATTTTTTTTAAAAGCATATAACTTCACCATTAAGACCTGGTTGGTACCACTATATCGAGACTCGAGTGTATTTTCTTAAAAAAACCCATTTAGACCCCATCAAATTTTATTTGTTTCATTATTTCGTGTGCCAATAGGTCTGAACTTTTCACTTGTGAGGTTCTTTTAACTTTCCACTATCGCTTTTTTCCAATCATTCTTTGCTCACATCATTTCATTTTTAGTCCTTTGAAGCTAGTGACTCTAACACCTCACAGTCCCAGTACAGATTTCAACAGCCTGCCAACATCAATCGCAGAGATATCCTCACAGATTACTGCAACTTGCCCCTGATCAACCCCGATAAGCCGCCAATGGCTCCCCTGGCTGGAGGAGAGAATGCCTCCCCTAAATTCATCCAGCACAACTTCCTCCACTGGAGTAGCCCACTCCAGCACCATCATCCCAACCACAGAAATCAAAGGTGGTTCAGCTTCATCAAACTCCTCCAACTCTTCGGTCAGATCCTCCAGCCAAGCCTACGGCCATCCCCAGCAATTGTCCCTAGACCTGAGGCTATACCAGTCTAATGGAGCAGCATCCATAGTCAACCCAGCCTTTGGAGGAGGCTCTCGACTGATGCCAAATGCTTATCTAAGCCATCAACAAAATCCTCCTTACAGCAATTCCTCAAGTTCAACCTCGCCTTTGCCTCCACCGCCACCTTCTTTCCTTTCTTCTTTGCAGGCCGCTGGTAAAATGGCTTCCGCTTCAACTGTGGTTCGCTTTTAGCTTTTTTGCATCAATTTTCAGCGCCATATTTCCTATTGGAGATAATTGGTTGAAAACAGGAAGAATTTATTCTTTTCGCTTCAAAAAAACATTTGGGTTACACATTTATTTTATTTCATTTTATTTACAAATTTATGGAAATTTGTGGTTCAGAGTGATTAGGGTGGATTTGTGTGTTTTGCAAGGGTGTTTTTGCTAAAAAAAATCTTACTGAGACATTTGAAAATAAAATGATAAAAATTTAAAATTCTCGAGCTTTTCGGTGTCGAACGCTAATTCTAGTCAAAAAATAGCGTTCTTCGTCAGATTCTCTGAAAATACTTCTCTGAAAGTATGGGACAATTATCTAAAAATTGAACTTTAACTTTAAACCACCTCAGAAGGTAGTTTAAAGTTAAAGTTCAAAGTCCATTGACAATTGGGGTTAAATCAGGGAACGTAACTATACTTTTTTAAAAGATTTGTACTCTTTTCAGTACCCCAAATCTTGACGCTACTCGGTCCAAGCCCCCTGCGCCCCATTCGGGGGCGCAGGGGGCTTTGAGTTGAGATGCGCACACCCAAATACCTTAGACACAAATAACTCGAAAATGACTCTGAACTCTAACTTTAACCCTGAACTATACAATTAAAAATGCCTCATGCATTTGAGAGCGTCGTCATATAAAATAAAAAATAATATAAAAAAAGTAACAAAAGCCTTTTTGATGGGTTTCAAAAATGTTTCTTATACGAGTTTACGGTGCTGGTGTTATACTGTAGTAAACCTCAATGCATGCACTTAATTCACATTTATTATAAAAAATTAACAAAGCTCTACTTTCAGGACTACCAAATGTCCGCCACAAAACATTACACCACTGATATCGATCAGCACACAAGCAATGGAACTGGCCAACGGCAGCGTCTATACAATGGCGCCAACAAATCTGCCACCAGTGCCAACCACCAACAACCATCTAGCCACACAAGAATGTACCAGCAACCAGGTCCACCTCAAAGCAAGAGTCAGCATCCACCATCTGGAAGGAGATCAGCTCCATTGTTCGGTGAAGATCCTGTCAGGGAAGTAGAAATCCAGGCGAGCAGGGCAATGGTAAGAAATTTATTCTGTGCACAAGTTCCTCTTTACCGAATTTAGATCTATGCTTAAGTATATTCAATTTACGAAGCGAAATATTTGATGGGTTTTTTATATTAACTAGTTGAAAGCTAATTAATCAAAGTAATTCACAGTCAAATCATAAAATTCAGTCGACTCACCCCTTTTTCCCCACTTTTCCACCAGTTTGTAGAGTCTTTTGCAGAATCGATCCGTTTGTCTAATTCAGAAAATCGTAAGTAAAAAAATCTACCAGTCATTTTGAAATCGAACACAAGCTTGCCAATGAGATATTTTCTAACCATCCTTTAAAAAGTGGAGTTTAGGCTTTATGGGCAAATATGTGGTCAATAAGTGGTAGAATAAGAATTGTCATAATTTTTTAGACTAGATCAACGAAACTTTACAAAAATTGGGTTACCAAAATTGTCGGATTGAGGGCCGAACTTGAGTAAGTTGACGTTTATCGTAAATCGACTGTATAGAGTTTTTTCAATATTTGAGCTTGAGGACTAAATAGTTTTTATAAAATTTGAAAAACAACAAAAGAACAAGCTGATTTTATTTACTAAAACAATTTCAGACCACCGACGAATTAGCCGAAGAGCTTGACCGGCTCGACTCCAAAGAAGCTCTAAGTGATTCTGACAAACGCCATTACCGTGAAGTTCTCCAAAAATTAGCTGAGAGAAGAAGCATCCACCTCGTTATCCACCTCCAAATCAGCCACTGAATTCCCATCCTCTCGCACCAACCAGCTATTGGGTCGGCAAAGTGCTTCTGTGTCAGCTCTTGGACTAGACAACCAACGAGCTCAACAACAGCCCTCTATGATGGGCAGACCAGTCACTGGTGGCAGTGCTTTGCCCTACATGGGCGAAATGGAATCTAAGCTGAATAAAAAAGTGATAAATAGCGGAGGGAACGTCTCAGCTTCATCACTGAAATGCGCTACCAACTCTTCTATTGGCTATAATACAAACAACCATCCTATGGAGAGCATGATTGATGATGTGAGCCAAGTGGTCAGCCGACTCAACAGGATAGTCATTGAGGAGGGGGAGGAAGAGGACTCCGATAGCTTAATGGCTAAATTGAGGATGAACAATGGTCCAGCCAATTCAACTGGAATGAATCTTGGGCAAGCCGTTGGTGGAAATAAGCAACCTGCATCGGCATTGAGGTCAGTCAGCTGTTTTACCAATTAAACTAAACAAAATACCGGGCTTACTTGGGTAGGGTATTTAAAATAAATCAATCAAGAAAATTGATAAATTGATAAAAATTAGTGACCTTCTTTTACGTGACTGCGCTGCGGTCTGATACACTTGGTACAGGGTAAAAAATTCGGCCACCTTAAAAAAATTGAAGTACGCAACCCTTTGCCCGGTGGTTTTCTGATTTTTGGGTGGCAAGCCCTCGGAAACCTCCACAAATGGCCGACTGTGATGAAGATCACAAGCAGACAGCTCCCTAGGTAGCTTAACTACTGTCATCGATTTTCCTGGGGAAATTGATGGGTCAAGGGGCTACTTACGCAAATTTTTCTAAGTGCCCGCCTTTTTTTGCGCCACCCTGTACAGCTGACTGAAGGTCAACCGTTTTCGGTATTTGACCGAAAAACGACATTTTTGATGTTTAGTTCGGTTGATTGGAGGTAAAGGTCCGCCTAACAGAAATTTTCGGTTGATCACGGCATTTTGACTTCTGAATCAATTGATGGGTTACATAGCAAACTGTGTGGGTTACATAGCAAACCCCATTGACCTATCCGGGGCCATTTTCCCCTTTGGTCCCCCCTTTGATTTTTTTTGAAAATTTTGATGTGAAATTTGTGAACACTGTGAACACAAATTGAGCCTAGGCCTAACCCTGGAGACATTTTGGAAATATTTCACATCAAAATTTTCAAAAAAAAACCAAAGGGGGACCAAAGGGAAAAATGGCCCCGGATAGGTCAACAGTGCCAACTGTGTTATACAGCCCACTTTCGATTTAGTGTAACCCCCAAAAGTTCGTTCCCACCCAGGGTCCGACACATTGTTTTCACAGTTTTGTAAATTACAACAGATTGCCGAAAAGAACCACGCCTGCCAATTCAGTGCAGCCTTTTTTGTAAATAAGGCTTCACTTAATCGAGAGGAGCGCGTTTTTTTCAATTATCAACCAAATTATTGGTTTGACTTGTTTCATACGGTTCGATTTTTGGTTTACATTTTAATGAGATAATGCAATAAATGATAAGTAGTTAGAAGCTAGAATCGCGGGGCTTTTTGACATCCTGTTGATATCCTTTGTTATCTACATATAGTATTTTTGTCGGCTTCTCCGTCATCATTTTAAATGTCCGTCACCAATTTTAACCCACTTCCCGATTGTATAATATTTTGTTATCATCATATCTAAGGGTAAACCGGGGGCGTAGAGCTCAGAAAACTCATCAGAATCGATGTTCGACCAATAAAATAAAAAGTTTTGCCCTAAAAGTTCGAAAATAAGGCATGTTCAAGGCGGTCATTGAACCTTTGACCCTAAAGTTGTTTGAAACAATTGTTTTATTTTTGTACTCGACGTTTCTAAGGGTAAATCAGGGTCGCTGAGAACGCTAATGCTATCAGAATTGTCATGTGATGCTTAAAATTTTGAGTTTTGCCAGAAAAGTAGGAAAAACCAGGTATGCTCAAGGGGGTTTTCGAACCTGTGACCCCAAATTTTTTTTCCATTTTTAGTTTATTTTGGCGCCTGTTAAGGCGCCTGTTCGGCTTGTTACTTTGTAAAGAAGATCTAAAAATTAAAGTTAATCAAGCTAAAAGAAAAAATTTGCGCCGAAAAAACGCGCATTACAGCTAAAAAGCACATTTGCGGAAAAAAGTACCGTCATCACTCTGACCAGTCCCTTCAGCTCGCTTTCAGGTGATAAAATTATTTTGACTGCTTAATTAATTGGTGGGTTACACATTTTAATGAGATAATGCAATAAATGATAAGTAGTTAGAAGCTAGAATCTCGGGGCTTTTTGATATCCTGTTGATATCCTTTGTTATTACTTTGTACAGAAGATCTAAAAATTAAAGTTAATCAGGCTAAAAGACAAAATTTGCGCCGAAAAAACGTGCATTACAGCTAAAAAGCACATTTGCGGAAATAAATACCGTCATCACTTTGACCGGTCCCTTCAGCTCGCTTTCAGGTGATAAAATTATTTTGACTGCTTAATTAATTGGTGGGTTACATAGAGTTTTTTAAATATTGACGCCAGTAACGCTGGAAATCGACAATGTGGCACGATAAATAATTGTTAATGGGTTTCAAAGTAGAATAAAATTACCTAATTTTTTTTCGGATCCTTTAAAGGGCATGCTTACCTGTTCAAAATTTGTCCCCGCCAATTCAAATTTTTTTCCTAATCATTGAACTTTTCTACGGATTTTTCAGCTTGGTTTCTAACAAAACAAGGTCTAGAATTTAATTTCAGGTATATTTTTGTTAGAAGTTCAATGATTAAGAAGTGAAAAAAAAAATTGAATTCCCGGACTCCATCTTTTATTAGCGTGGGCATGCCCTTCTAAGTATTGTTTTTTCAACCGATTTCGATTTTGCAAATCATCAAAAAGCAATATCAAAATAGGCAAAAAGTATTTTATTTGTAATAATTTGAGCTGTGGAATAGAAAAAAAGAGAAAAATCTTGCAGATTCGAATTTCAAGGTATCGAAAATGTCGATCGATCTGTCGTAATTTTGACAAAAAAATATCGATGGAAAACATCGGCGAAGGCAAATACACAGCTTCACTAATAATGATGATACCGTATTTCCTCTAATAGAAGCCCCGGGACTGATATTTTTCACTCAGCCTCAAGGGAGAGCTTCTATTGGAGAGGGGCTTATATATGGGACGGGGCCGATTTGCCGTCACGGTTTTCGCCGTTGACAAAATTCGCCAAATTTCACGTGAAACGTTTTTTCTGACGTTTTTATAAAGAAAGTCTCTAAACGCTCTATGTATGTAATGAATCACAAAAAATTGTCAACAAAAAAGGCGCGAATCCAAATGAAATCTTTTTTATTTTAAGGGGGTGCTTATATTAGAGAGGGGGCTTCTATTGGAGAGGGGGCTTCTATTAGAGGAAATACGGTAGATGATGATGGGTAACTCAAAACGCGATTACGTGTGCTAACCCTATCTCCTAAGACCTTGCTCACAAACATAACCTAATATATTTTAACAAGGGACCACAGGCGCCTATCGGCGCCTCCATAGTATTTCGAAATTTCAATGAGGGGCTATGACTTCATTCATAAAAATAGGTATATCCCCTATTAGAACTCATTTTTTTCGCCTGTTCTTTTTTTAAAACGAAAGCTGACATTCTGGGGAACACGATGGTATTAGCGACAAAAGTGATTTCGCTATCTACGACCCGTTCTGGCCATCGAAGTAAAAAAGCGTTAAACAACCACCCACCCACCCACTCATGCTAAATACTATATAAGATTAGTAAATTAACAAAATTCCGCGCTTTATTTCAGAGATTCCTGCTCTCCCGAAGACAGAGCCAAAAAGCGAGTGCAGTTCCGTGATTTCAGCACCTCTTCTGAAGAATCTATCAGAAATGAGAACAACCGATTCCAACAGCACAAACTAGACTCCATTGACGAAATGGAAGCTGTGTCAGCCAACAACAATCAAACCCAATATGATCACACCAGTACCAGCAACACCACCAATAACAACTATAGCACTGAAGAGTCAGCTCAAGAAAATGACCAAGAAGTGGACATTGAGCAAAGATCTCAGATAGTTGGCACTAACGAGGTGTACAATGATCCCAGGCAAAGGCGCTTGAATGAGTTCCAGGCGAAATCCCTCAAACCAGTTGTGAGTTTTTTTTAACTTCTCTTTTTGGATCGGAGGATTTGAGCACAACAAATTTTTTAGGTGGACGGATCCAACCTTGGCTTCCGTGACAAAATGAAGCTGTTCGCTGACCAGCTGGGCGAATCGACACCTAAAAACCGCTTCAAGGGCTCTTCAGCTGAGCGAGAAATTGAACTGACTGGAAGCAACGGGAATGGGCAATAAATATTTGTTTTCATAAATTGTCTGATTGCTATCGTATAATAGCTCAAAGGCAAACCGCACAACAAATTTTGCATAAAATTTTTGGGCTAATGTGTCAAACTAGTATATTATAGTTTGCGCGCCTGATGACTGCGATTCCACAGTCTCTTTTTTAAATTTCTTTTAAATCTAACAAGGCAACCAAATCGAATTAAATTTTTTTGACAACGTCATCTTGTAGAGCATAGTCGATATACCATACTAAATTTTATTATTTTTGACGAACAGACAGAAAAATCTGAATCTGGAGACTCGAGAAATATGGTGCCTAAATTTGCCTTGGTCCCCCATGTGGATTTCGGAAAATACATTTTTCTGCAGTCAATCGTCGATATATCCCTAGAAGTTCAATTTCCAGCTGGGTCTAACACTTTTTTTATCATATAAGTTAAAAACAGGGGGCGCTAGTATAGAATAACCAACCTCCAGATTTGGATTTTTCTGTCTGTTCGTCAAAAGTATTGAAATTTAGTATAGTAAATCGACTGTGCTCTACAAGATGGCGTCGTCAGAATTTTTGAATTCGATTATACAGTTTGAAAGGTTCCCTTGTAGGCATTTCGGTTCTTTTTAGTTAGCGGGACCCCCCTCCGTAATTTTTTTCAAACGCAACAAGGTATGAAATTCAAAAATAAATAACATAAACATAGGCCTATAGAAATAAGCAGCAGAAAGGCAGAGCTGTATGATGTACAAAAACTCGCAAAAATTCGAAAATGATGGGAGTCCCGATAACCAAAAAGAACCGGCATTTCTAGGCATACTTCCAGATAAATGTTTCAAGAAACGTTGAGCATTTTTGCAATATTTCGAGAATATCTAATAATACTTTATTAAGTAAGGGGAAAACTTATTCTTATCACCGAAAGACTGATTATTGTCACCGGAAACTGATTGTTTTCCGGCTGTCATTTTCACCGAAAAGGGTTTTTTCCAGGGTTGCTGAATAGTTAACTCTTTTGGAAAACCTTCCGGAAAGTTTTCCTGAAAATTTACAAACTGAATTTTATAAATTCAGTTTGTTTTGACTGGAAAGTTTTCCAAAACTTACCGGAAAACTTTCCGAATTTTTTTCTGTCCGGTAAATTAAGCAACCCTGCTTTTTTCTTTGTACAAAAAAATTCTGTTTAAGACAAAAAATTATTTTTGTCTTGAAATTTTTAAAGAAAAGTTGTTCTATGAAAAAAACCCCTTTCGGCATTAAGTAGTCTTAACTTATTTATAAACTTAACTTTATTAAGCAATCGTTTACTCGAAATAAAGTTTGTAATATTAGCTTCCTTGCCAAACATTTTAGAATTTAGTCAAAACTTCATTTTGAGTGAATCATTGCTAAAAAAGTATTAGTTGGCAAATGTTTCTCGAAACATGTTTTTGGGAACATCCCTAGGGTCAATGGAGTAACCTTCCCAGAAAGTAACTTTTTTAAAAGATGCTTATCTCCACATTTTTAAAACTATTTAGTGACTTTTAATAGCTTCTTGAGTGGCTTAACAATAGGAAGAAAATAATTAACTGAAAAAGACACGAAATTTTTAGTCATTAGGCGCGGTATTTCAGTAGATCTTACCGTATTTTCTCTAATAAGCGCCCCCTGATTCAAAATCGTGCTCTATGCATCATGTTTTTGACCCACTTTTCGATCACTTCTCTCAGGCAAGTTACCGCCCATTTTGTAGCTAGAACGATGAGCTATTAAATGGTTGGTGACTTGTCTGAGAGAAGTGATCGAAAAGTGGGTCAAAAACATGATGCATAGAGCACAATTTTGAATCAGGGGAGCGCTTATTAGAGGAAATACGGTATATGTTTCCTGTTACAGGGTGCGCCAAAAGTCCTGACACGGACATAAAACTTCAAAAATCTTTATTGAAACATAGCAATATCGAAAAAGCAAAAACACCATAAGAAAGCCCAAACAATTGTGCACAAGATACCTAATTCGGATTTCAAAATAACGATCATTTGGTTTGACACAGGCATGCCTTCTTTTTCGCCAACTTTCGACCAGCGAGGCGAGCAAATTCAAATTTAATTTAGTTGTTTTGCCACACTCTGTGTAACAGTTGTGGTCAGTTTAGTGGCTTGGCTTGGCTTCAAAATAAGTGGTGAGCGAGATCGTTTCGTTGGGTTAAGAAAAAGATACAAGTGTTTTGATGACTTCTATCTTAATTTTCTCAACGTTTGCTACATTTTTTAGATTTTGTGCTAAAAAGTGACCTTCATTAAAATCGTCATATCTTCTAGTGTAATCGAAGAATAATTGTAGTTCAACACAAATTTTATAGACATTAGTCAGGGCATTAGAATGCTTCTTTTTGAGTTGCAAGCAAGTGCAATTTACCGGGTGCGGCAAGCCAATTAAATTGGTGAATGTGTTCGCCTCGCTGGTCGAAAGTTGGCAAAAAGAAGGCATGCCTGTGCCAAACCAAATGATCGTTATTTTGAAATCCGAATTAGGTATCTTGTGCAGAATTGTCTGGGCTTTCTTATGGTGTTTTTGCTTTTTTGATATTGCTGTGTTTTAATAGAGATTGTTTAAGTTTTATGTTCGTGTCAGCACTTTTGGCGCACCCTGTATGTATTTTTTAAGCGTAAATGTGCCTTTTGCCCAAAGTTTCATTGTTTCTAAGTAATCTGAGTAATCTTTCACTTTCTCCAACCTTTTGAACATTGAACATTTTTGATGACTCGCTTTAATGTCTGAGTGTAATTTTAATATGTATGTCCATATTTTACTGACATTGCTAACATCTGGAAGTTAGATGTGTGTTTATTGTTTATCAAACTAAGTGCATTAAACGCAAAAGTGCTATTGTTCGATTATTTATTATCAATTATTTGCTGCAACATGCCTTGGATTAAAATGCTTTTAAAAATTCTTTTTCTTTTTATTCACATGTCATATCTTTTCAATATACCTTTCTTTCTTTTCACTTGATGGCTCATTGTCAAAGTTACGCATTTTCAACCAACTAATAAATATTTTTAAAAAAGTTGATATTACAACTGCGTCTGTATCAGACATTAAAGCTTTCAAGCAAATTTCTCAATTAAAAATTTATCCGCTGCATTGAAAGTAAGAGCTGTTCACAAATGACTAATCGTCAAAAAGTTTCAAACCAACCAAAAATTCAAACCAGAGGCACCGTGAATTTTAGTTCGGCTTGTCAATTTGCCGACCAATTGCAAACCGACTAAGTGGCCAGTCAATTGGCCAAAAATACTATGGGGATGTAGTTTGAAAATATTTTGTATTATTTGTATTATAATTTTATTATAATATTTGCAAAAAATCAAAGAAAAATTTTTTTTACATATTCCTTTATACGAAAAAAGATCACATAATTTATATTATTCAATAAATTCTAACCAAAAATTGCGAGTACTGCTGGCGTTCGCTTTTTTTCACTGTGACCCGGATATGTTTACGGTCTAGTCTCGTTTATCCGACACCCCCTCAAGTTGGTTCCCACCTAGGGGACGCTAGTGAAGAATAGGGTTCCAAAAATCAGCTTGGTCCCCCCTGTTGTTTTATTTGTAAAAACAACAGGGGGTGGCAAGCTGTTTTTTCACTATAATACCTAGGGTCCGAACTTTTTAAGCCAATTTTCAAAATGTTTTCCAGTTGTCTTTGGTTGTTTTAGTCAAAAATATCTGGGGATTTTGCCGATTTTTCCCAAATCCTTTTACGTTGTCATAAAGACCCGCGGCACTCGTTTATCCGACATCTGATTTTTAAAAAGAGGTGTCGGATAAACGAAGCCGTGGGTCTTTATGGCAGCAAAAGATTTGAAAAGATCGGCAAAGAATCTTTCGGACTAAACAACCAAAGACAACTGGAAAACTTTAAAATTGGCTTAAAAATCGAACCTATGAGGGGTGTCGGATAAACGAGACTAGACTGTATTAGAAAACATTTTTCAAAAAATAGGTGCAAGCACATTCAATCTCATTTTTTATTTTCCTTAAATCAATAATCATTTAAAAAAGAGCATCAAAATAGATTTCAGTATAAATATTTTAGTGTTTTCATGTCTTCAATACAAAAATTTTACAAGGGACATTCTTAAGCCTGAACATCAGTGGTTGATTGCAGTGGTATTTGAGGCAAAGGCTCAATTCTTTCAAGCATGTCCAAGTTGTCATCGGTCAGGGAAGAGGGGGGAGTCACGGGTTGTGGAGGTGATGGAGAAGTCTTAATTGAAATAGTGTTTTAACGGGTGACAAATAAGATCAATTTTAAAATTTTGTGTCTCTTAAAAAATTTAAGAAAAGCATAGACAATTTTTCATTACGTGCCTCAAACAAATCACACATTTTTCATGGCTGTAACTGTGATCGGCCCTCAAAAGTACTGAACTGCACCAGTAAATTTTATTTTGATGTTTTACTTTTGACTTTTTATAATTCTTTCGTACTAACATGTGGCGAATCATGGACTGAATGATTTAAGAAATGTAGAGGTTGAGACGTTAAAAATTTGACCTTTTTAATAGCCCCTGGGAGTCTGTGGCGACGAGATATTCCGGTAGCGCCAATTTCCTAGATCAATATTTGATAAGGTGCAAAATTAAAAAAAACAGTTTTTTTATACGAGGGTTTATAGATCGCGTATATACCCCAAAATGACTAAAAAGTATGTATGCTTTAAGCCGAATGAGGCAAAGTCACTTTTTTGGCTGAAAGGGGAGTCACGTTTCTGCCAAATGATGGTCTGGGACATCAGCCCTATCGGAATATCTCGTCTCCACAGGTTGCCGTGTTGAAAACTTTTATTTCTTCACCTTTAATTAAATCATTGAAGGCAGGGTGTATGTTGCGTGGGATTTGTGACCGTTGTTGTTTTCTTTTATTAAGCACATTTTTTATTAATAAGGGCTCATCTGTTAATACATTCCTTGGCCCACTTTTTACGCAGAATCCGAAATTTGTTATTAGAATCAAAATATGATTTGAAAAATCTCATGAAAAACATAAAAGTTGACCGAACCATTCATTCATCATTCATTTTCCTCACACACCCTTTTTCTATTCGAAATCATGTTCTAGTCGTTGGGGTTTTGGCTACTTTTTTTAGACAGTGAGTAGGCAATTTACCGATGAGACGATAGCTAAGACAGCAAGCTACATTTTGAGTGGTATGTTGCCTAATAACTATCTAAAAAGTAAACCAAAACCAAAAGCCATAACACAAGAATCTTAAGGAGGTACGTGAAGGAAATACGGCATGAATGGTTCGGTCAACTTTTATGTTTTTCATGAGATTTTTCAATTATATTTTGATTCTAATAACATTTTCGGATTCTGCGTAAAAAGTGGGATAAAAGAAAACAATAATGGTCAAAAATCCACGCAACATGCACCTGCACATTTATGTCTTTGCCGAATTTTTGATACCTTTTTTGAACTTAGTTTTGATTTTCGTAAGTGTGTCAGCTTTGTTTCCTAACTGCACACCACTGAAAAATAACAATTAGGTGACAGATGTCACTTTTTGTCCAGGATTTAAAAAGACGCTAACTTTTGCAAATTTGAAGCTACATTTGATTTGATTCAACTTATAAAACACGCCTACCTGCTCTACCAACACTGTGCTTTTCTCGAATTGTCCACAGTCCACCGCATATTCTTCTTGCTGGTGATGGGGATGATGGTCATTGCTGACATAGTCTTCCTGCTGCTGATCCACTATAGCGGAGCTGTCTACCGCAACTACCTGTTTAATAACTTCCGTGTGCCCTTCGTCCCCCTGGTCATTCACAAACACCGTTGTGGTCACAATAGTGCTCACAACTGCTTCAGGGTGACTTATTTCAACGTTTACTTCTGGTGATTCCTGGTCATGTCGTTGCTAAAAAAGTAACGTGATTTCGAAGTAATAATAACTGGTCTTCTCACAGGTTTGTAACCCCTAAAAGGTGGTGGTACGAGCTCTGCAAGCTTTCTTAGGCTCCACACAGACTCCCACGTAACACGAGTCGCTTAACAAACTTTCAAAGGTTTCCTCAGTTACTATTTTAATTTTAACCTATAATCATCTTACAATCAAAATGACCGCTAAAATCTAGCATACATTTTGGTAATAAGAACTCCTGTTGTTCATTAATGAATTTTTGAGAAATCAACAAAATTAAGTCGCGTAATAGCGTGTTACGTGACTCGACCAGCGTAACACGCTGTTATGCGACTTACTTTTGTTGATTTTTCAATAATTTAAATATGAACTTCAAGAGTTCTGATTACTAAAATGTTCGCTAGATTCTAGCGGTCATTTTGAGTATAAGATGACCATAGGTTAAAGTTAAAATAGTCGTTGAGGAAACCTTTGAAAGTTTGTTACGCGACTCGTGTTACGCGGGAGTCAATTCTTGGCGCTACCAGTAAATATCCAAACTTCCAACCCCACAGGATGTCAGAAAAGTTCGAAAAAGAGTCAAAGTAACAAAGATTTTTACGACAGGCTTCCTTTTTTATATTTATAAAAACTTGTAATAAAATTAAAAAATTTGATACTCGATCTCAAGCACCAACTCTGAAACCGAAATTTTATTTAATAAAATTAGAGTAAAATTATTTCATAGGTTTCATTTATCGACTGCGAAACCTAACAAAAAATCTATTACAGCTTGTATAAATCAAAATATTTTGATCGTAGTAGAATGAGCAGCTCGTTTTTGGCGTCGGCCTAAACATACCCGACAACCTGATTAGGGTTGGCAAGGGTAGTGTTAAAACGACTTGCCGACTTATTGCTGGGTTTGACAACACTTTTTCAACAGGCTGTAAAGTCTTCATTTTCAGCATTTCAAAATTTTTTTGAATCTTATATGCAGAACGGCAAAATCTACAAAATAGTTCAAAAATAATTTCTGAAATGCCAAAAATAAAGATTTTACAGCTTGTTAAAAAAGTACTTACAAACCCAGCAACTAGTCAGCAAGTCGTTTTAATACTACCCTTGCCAACCTTAAACCTGATATTTGTAAGATATTCTTGTATGAACTTCATATTTGATCAATCTGACCTGTCGAAAGCTAATTAAAAAGAACATAGTGAAGAGCAAGCAAAATCCGGAAAATCTGGAAAAGAGTAAAGAAATAGAAATTTGATATAAATTAAAAAAGAGCAAACAAGTTTAAAAAAAATAGTAACTGCCCATTTTTAGCAAAATTGAAAAAAAATTAGAGACAGAAACGGATCCCGCCCGAGCAGATTTTGAGCCGAAATTCCGCCCGATAATTTCCAAAATCCCGATCCCGAAATTTTTTCAGCTGAAAATCCGTCCCGAAATTCCGCCCGAAGGCCTCTTTCTGTCTCTAAAAAATAATGAAGGTGGACTAACCCTTTTTGAAAATGTATCAACTAGAGTAGGGTTTTTTAATAATAAGAATTTGTTGTTGATAACCGAAATCCCTAGCTTACATGACCAGTCTAACAAATACATCAAATACCTTTTCTTCAATCTCTTGCACACTTTCCGACTCAACCATACTGACATCCACTCCACTATCCTCCGTAATAGTAGCGGCTGGGGTCGCTGGAATCACCGACACCAACACTTCCGAATTTTCATTTGCAGTAGTAGGCACAATCTCTATAGGAGTGGTGGGCATGGGCGCTACTCTTTCAATGGTCTCCTGTTGCACAGTTGGTAGGGGTGGAGTTGGCAGAGGACTGGCAGGGATATTGTCATTGTCCACAGGTCGGATAAGCACAGAGGTGGGTTGGCCAGGAGCTGGAGTGTCGGTGTTGTAAGCTATCTCCCCATCAGCAGTCACATTCCTGGTGGCACTGCTCTCATCCAATCGATACGACTGTTTTTGACCCATATGCTTTTTGATTTGTGGCAGCTGCAAGTTAGAAAAATATATTAGTGGAGCAGTTTCTAAACTGGGACAAAACAGAAAAATATTGGCCAGATGCTTGGGTTAGTGGTGTGGAGTGTGGAAAAATATATTTTTTGCTTGTATGGTTGAAAGGGGAGAATGGGCAGTGGGATGGATGGGAAACTATTTTTGCTCCTGACTCATCAAATAAATCAATTTGTTTTGCTCCAGATTAGACAGTTATTAATTGAGGAACTGGTTGAGAAAAAAATCTTCAAAGACTGAAAACATTATACAGGGTGACATAAAATTACTGCCCCATTTTTTGAAAAACTTTATTTCTAATTTTTAAGTAAAATTTGTGGTCGCATTCCATTTTTATCGTTGTTTTTAGCGAAAGGTGGCTGCAATGTTTATTGAATATTTTTTTATTCTAGGTAGCTCCCAGGTAGCTTAACCACGGTCATCGATTTTCCTGGGAAAATGGGGCAAAGAGCTACCTACGCAAAATTTTTCAAAAATCGTGTAGTAATTTCGTGTCACCCTGTATACTCTTAATAATCTCTGTTTTGTTTGAATAGACAGCAGAAAGCCGGGAGCAAAATTTTTAAAAACTTCAGCAAAGAACAAAAGCGGTAGGCAAACTTTGAAAATAGGGAGCAAAGAGAAGATAACCTCTTTGAAAATCGACGACCGTGGTTAAGCTAACACAACACACGTTGGAAGCAGATCTTGAATCAATTTAGTCGGAAAGAAGCGAATATCGCAATTTTACAGAAAATTCAGAAAAAATGTTTTTTTCAACAAAAAATTTGGCACCAAACTAATTAAGGGAGAGCGACGATTCGTATTCGTATTCGGCCAGATTTGTATTCGGCCAAATTAGTATTCTAACTAAATTCGGCTATTTATATGAGTTAGCTATACCGCATTTTATCTATATTGTGTTCTAGGTCAAGATAGGTTCTAGGTGAGATCCCTTGACCTAGAAGTACATTGAGAGGAATTTTATCGGTGAGTATTTTTATCGGCTGCTTCTCCTTGGCTTATCTTCATATAAAAGGAAAGGAAAAAAGGACAATGGGTTATGTGCCACTAAAAAATCATGAAAATGGCTAAAATATGACACAAAAATGCAGAAATATGCCGAGAAAAAAAATTTCCGTTCCTATAAAAAAATTCGACCCTACCGGAGTATAACCCCCCATCCCCAGGTATCCTAGATTTTAGCTATGTTTGGCCGCTTCGCGGCTAAAGACCCTACTTGCTCCTCATTGCAAGGGAAGGGTATTTATCCATAAAGGTGACTCTTGATCATAAAATGCATATAGAAGCTCTTTTTGCCTCGCTCAAGTGACCAAAACAGGGTAGAATCTCTATATAGTATTTGGGAGGGGTGGGTGGGTAACGCAGTTGAGTACATGTTTGGTCACAAAGGAAAACTTTTTTTAATGTAATATTTTTACAGTCAAACCTGGGTTATCCGACACCCAAAGGGACCGCCCTTATGGTGTCGGATAAACGAGGTGTCGGTTAAACGAGGTGTCGGACTGGGGTGTAGGTTTACCAGGCCAACCAAATCGGGCTCATGGTGTCGGATAAAGAGGTGTCGGTTAACTGGGGTGTCGGAACCCAGGTTTGAAAGTATTTGCATGTTTATGCTCATTCGAAAGCTCTTTCAATGGCGGAGGACCTTTCGCAATCAGATTTGAAGATTGTTGTGAAAAAAATTGAGATTTTGCCCTTTCAAAGTGAAAAGTGTATTTACATTTGAATTTCAAAATACGATATAGGCGCAGATAGGCGCCTGCTGTCCCTTGTACCTTAATAATAGTCATTTACCCTAAAATTTTTTTTCTGAAAATTGACATTTTATAAAGAAAAGTAGGTGAAAACACCCTTTTTATCGTGTTTAACGTGTAGGAAATGCTTCAAAATGGTTAAAAAGGAGTTAAAATTTGGGGTTACTTTGAAATAGCTAAAACGTGATTTGGGCATGATTTGAGAGGGGGGGGTATACTCCGGTAGCGCCAAAAATTCTTTTTGTGGCACATTTTAGCCTTTTCGTGATAACCCGTTTTTCGTGGCAGAAATACCCTTTATGTGGCATATTTTAGCATTTTCATGAAAGAAATCATTTTATGCCTTATAATTTTCGACTTATCACATGGCGGGAATTTGAAATTTTAATTAAATTCAAAAGATTCTTCCATTTGATACGAAGTGGCTTTTACTCTTGGTTTATTATCGGTTTATTCTCGAGAATATTCTCATTTCACAACCCTAGTTTTTCCGCAAATTTTGGAAAGTTTTGAAAAAAGTCTACATTTTTTATAATATTTTTCTAAAAAGAAATTTCGGGCTAGGCAACGCCAAAAATAGATATCATTTACTATTTTTTTGGTCGTATTGCAATGACCGAGAACAATTCTGACCAGATCTTAAAGGATTCGTATTTAGGAGAACATAGGACTGGCTTTGAAAATACTACGACAATACGACAATCATACCAAAAAAACTTATTTCGAGCAAATGTACTTTTTTTTAATTTTGAAATCGAAGCCGTGTCTATTGCCCAATGGTCAAAACTAGTAGCTAACACTGGTTGGCAAATCCATTGATTCTTATTGAATTGTTCAGCATTTTGCAAACATAACAAAAGCCTAGCAATAGACCAACTAATAATTAAAAAAAAAAGCAAGCGAATATGAAACGAGTGCACAAATGCGGTCCACAAAACAAGGCAAGCAAACACACAGGCCATTTGATAAGAAAAGAATGGGGGTGTTCAAAGCAAAGAAATGAGAATTTTTTCGCAGTGTTTACCAGCACTAGCACCACCAGAAAATAGGATCGCAATTGGGAAAAGGAGGCAAAAATGGTATGGAAGAAAAAAGGCTGCTGGCCGGCTGTAAGAGTGAATAATAAGGAGGAGGGGGCCATTCATACATACATTCACGCAGGCACCCCGCCTAATGATTTATTTTACATTTTCCCGCCCTGTGTTCAAATTTCAAGAAGCCTTGTTGGGTCTCTCATATCATTTGACTGGAGCAGTAATTAAAAGAGAAATAAGCACTTAATAATTTTAAACGATAACAACCTTCAACTGCAATTGTTGACCAGTGTTTGGACTTTCAGGAAATGGTCGTACTCGTACTTCGTACTGCTAAATTTCAGCCGTCGTACTTTGTACTCGTACCTCGCACAACAAAAATTAAAAGCTCGTATATCGTACCTCAAAAAATTTGCTCGTACTTCGTACTCATACTTCGTAATACAAACATTGGCTCTACTGCAGAATCGGTTGCAAAAAAGTGCTTGGTCCCCCTGTTTTTTTTGTGAAAAACAGCTTGGTCCCCCCTGTTGTTTTGTGAAAAACAGCTTGGTCCCCCTGTTGTTTTCAAAAAAAAGAAAATAAAAATTTCAATAAAAATTTCAAAAAATATTTTTTGAAAACAACAGGGGACCAAGCACTTTTTAACCGATTCTGCTATAAACATTGCTGCTCGTACTTCGTACTCGTGCTACAAAAATAATGACTCTCACTTCTTACTTCTTTCCATAGTCTTAAAATTTCAGTAGTTTTCAGTTCCACTTCATTTTTGCTCGTTATTTTGAAAATTTATGAATTTTAAAAGAAAAATATTAGTTACTAGGGACAACAGGCGCCTATCGGCGCCTCTATCGTATTTTGAAATTTTAATAAATATCAATCCATCACATATCCCCTGATTATAACCACCCCGCCCTGATTAAACAGGGTTCCTGGAAAATATCCGACAAAAATTTGCAAAAACTGGCCGAAAATTGGGCTTAAACACAAAAATGCACTAAAAATCAGGCTAAAGTCCACCATCTCAGTTTGGAGGGACTTAAAACCTTTTTCACAGCCACTTCGATTCTGCGGTTTTATGCTTAAAGGAAAGCTAAGATGTTTAATTTTCGGGTTCCGGAAAGATATCCGACATATGTTTGCCAATAGTGGCCGAAAATCAGGCTTGAGCACAAAAGTGGCGACCCGCCCACACATGCCAAATACTATAGAGACAATTCCAATTTTGAGGGACCACAAAGTTTTCTTTTCGAAGACATTTTCCTGGGTCTCGGCATAAAAAGACGCTGAATTGTCTGAAGTTTGGGGTTCCGTCGAGACATTGCCGAAAATAATCGGAAAAATAAGCAAAAATGGCCTGAATGTGGTCAAAATGTCCATTAAAAAGTAGGACGGACAGAGATTAAGTACTTATTTCTCACAGCATTACTTATTAATGTGTTTAAAAAAGAACGAGTTATTTGAAAATCAGTTCAAAAAAATGTATTTTTTATTAAAAGACATTAAGGTCCGACAATATCTGAGAGAACTCGCGACGGACTTTGAAAACAAAGACCTCTTGTAGTCTATCAAAACCTCGTTTTTTGCTATTTTCAACAATATATAATTTTTTGATAATTTCAAAATAAAAATTTCACAAAACGGAATTTCACTAAGTGAAAAATTGTCAGTTAATCTATTAATACTTGCATTTTGACGCTGTTCGTACTCGTACCTCGTACCACGAAAAATTTTTCTCGTACTTCGTACTCGTAGTACGAGTACGAAGTACGAGTAAGAGGTCCAAACACTGTTGTTGACTGGATTTGGCTCGTTCAGAAACCTGGAGTTGGAGTTGGAGTAAGAGATGTTCACGATGCAAAATACTCCGACTCCAACTCCGACTTTTTCACAAAGTCGGAGTTGGAGTATTTGTAACAAGGGACCACAGGCGCCTATCGGCGCCTCTATAGTATTTCGAAATTTCAATGAGGGGCTATGACTTCATTCATAAAAATAGGTATATCCCCTATTAGAACTCATTTTTTTCGCCTGTTCTTTTTAAACGAAAGCTGACATTCTGGGGAACACGATGGTATTAGCGACAAAAGTGATTTCGCTATCTACGACCCGTTCTGGCCTTCGAAGTAAAAAAACGCTAATTTTAATTATTTGACGCCTTTATCTGCTAGAGGGAGAACTTAAAATTCTGCAGTTATCAGTGTTATCAGCCATCTTTACAATACCAAAATATTTAAACATTTTAAGCCAAAATTATGCACAAAAAACATAGGTGCCGGTTTGAAAAAGGAACTTTTATCGACCGGGGACGTCATTTGGTGCCGGTTTTTTTTGAGAGTGTTGGTTTATCGAGGTGCCGGTTTATCAGGGTATTTTTTCCTTATAATCCTGTACTTCCCAACCAAATCAGGCTCAAAGTGGCGGTTTATCAAGGGTGTTGGTTTGTCGCGGTGCCGGTTCAGAGTTTGGAGTCGGAGTTGGAGTAAAGTGTGTTCACGATGCTAAATACTCCAACTCCGACACCAACTCCAACTGCGGGTTTCTGAACGAGTCAAAAAAAATTAGAGACAAAGAAAATTGATATTCTTCGAAATGCTTTCTGATCGATCCATCGGCTTCCTTATCCGCGACATCCAAGCTTAGAATGAGGCACAATGGCGACGAAGAAGCTGAACTTGATTAATAGAGTGTTGAAGAAACCAGTTGTGAAAATGCCAATGAAGTAATTATTGCCGTTCATAATATCTTCATGTGGCTTTCATGCCTTTCGAATTGTTTACCGAAGTGTTTCACTGTCGAAACATGATCAGAAGAATTGGAAAAAAATTGTTTGATGGGTTACAAAATAGTAATTGTGCAGCAAAAATTTTGTAACCCATCAAACAATATCGATCCAATTCTACTAATCAAATTGTGAAGGTGAAACCCATTTATTATGTATGCATTTATTAAGTGACCTGGAGGTCTGTGACTCTTTTCGTTGTAGCTCGAAGCCGGACCGGATATTATTCGTTTGGCTATTATTCGACAATTGGCTCGATTGGCTATTATTCGACTGTTACGGCAAGCCGGAATAGATTCTGTTCAAATGACTTAAACTCAAGTTACTGCCAAGTCCCGAATGTTGATGAAGGGCTGGCATGGCTGATCCATGTTAATTTTATGCTTGTATTGATGTTTTTAGTAATGATTTTATACAGTTAAGTATAGTTTCTCATCAAAAAATTTTAAACTTCACCCTCGCCTGAATACCCTTTCCTACATATCCTCTAAGTGGGTACCATTCATCTGGGTATCACCTCCTGAGTATCCCCACCTGGGTAAATGAGCAGACTTACATTAAAAAAATTAGATGCAAAAAAAGTCTAAAAAAGTGATATGGGGATTTGTCGCGCGACAAATTCTACTAATAGTAGAAAATGTTCGGTTGCCGCTTATTACTTTTGAACAACAATTAATTAAATGCCGAATTGTAATATTGGCTTGCAATAGTGTGCAATTGCATAGCACAATGAAACTTTTTGGCCACTTGAAAATTTTGTAAACACGATTGTTCTAATCTTCTAGTCTTTTCAACAAAAAAATGAAAAAAATATATATAATGACTCCTAAAAAGTTTTTTGAAATTGATGCTCTGACTTTCAAAATTAAATAAGCCCCAGAAAAACTTTTGGACATTGAACAATGATTGAGCCAGCCAGGATCAAATTTTTAAAGAGATTAACTTCACTGTCTGACTGCCAGCTTAGCGAGAAAAAAGTTCAAAGTTAATTCTCGATTTTAAGCCATCCCCAAAAGTTCGTTCCCGCGACACTTTTTTGACCCAGTTTTTAGAGTATTTTGCAGAAAATTATTTGTTAGCTTAATCAAAAATATCGGAATTATCACGATTTTACAGCTATTTTTCGCACCATTAAAACCACTTTACTTTCAAACAAGAAATCGTTGTCATCTGCAAAAATTAACGGTAAAATCACAACCCTTACGATATTTTCGACTAGGCTGACGAAAAAATTGAAATTGGGTTAAATAAAAGCTTTGGATCATAGGGTCGGGAAGGAACTTGAGGGGTGGCGTAAAATCAAGAGTTGACTGTAATTGTTTTCATAGTCTACCTAGGTTTACTTTGATAGACACTTATTGAAATTTTGGTCGCGTTAATCTAGTGTACCGTATTTTCTCTATTAAACGGGCCCTCTTTATCAAACAGACCTCCTCCCCTCTTCATTTTTGACTAGGATTTCAGAGATAAGGTCATTTTTGAATAAAAATTTACTGATTTTCTGGGAGTTGAAAATTAAACGAGCCGGCACGTTGAATAGAAAAAATACGATAAGTTCAGATAGCTTAGAAGACACAACTCCCTAATGCGCTCTGTGAAAGGACAATTTTGGTGTTTGTAATTATCTTTCCCATTACGGCAAAAACAACTAGTAAAAAACAACTTAAACAACTTCCCATCACACAAATAGCTGGCCGAGCCGCACCTGAAAGAAGTGGCAATGACCGGTCAATGTACTCCATCCTCCAGAAGTTAATTCTTCTGGTCTAGCTATAAATTGAAAACTGGCTTCTTTTTTGTTGGCTGTTTTTCATTAAGTCTTGTTTTTTTGTCATTAAGTGGGTGTACGGTCAGAAGATACCAACTTTCATTTGAGAGAAATCAATAAAATTCATAAAATACCTTACACGACAACATTTACCACCGTCAAACCATGTTCAAAATGCTAAAACAAGGTTTGCACAGGGCTACTCGAGAACCACAAATAATAATTTGCCACTTGGCTTGTTGGTTTATGGAGTATCGAGACTGGCTCGTAGAATTTTTTTGAAAGGCTGTAACTGAAATGCACCCTCAAAAGTCTGAATTTCACCAGTAAATTATTTGTTTTCACCAGTAAATTCAAATTTGTATCAAAATACTGAATTTCACCAGTAAATTTTATTTTCTTCTGCATTTACATTTTCTGTTGTAGATGCAATCTCAATTCGAGCAAGCGAACAAACGAGGACAGGCACGCGAGTGGACAACTGTGCTAGAATGCAAAAGCAAGGAGGATACTGATGGATGGCTGGCCGAAAATGAAGGACTATGGACATAGTAAAGGATAGAACTTGGGTTAAGATTTATTTATTTCATACTCATTTTGGCGAAACTCATTTGGGCGCCCTCATTTGGGCGCCCTCATTTAACGCCCTCGTTTGGGCACCTTCATTTCAGGCGCCCTCATTTTGGCGCAACTCATTTAGGCGCAACTCATTTGGGCGCCCTCATTTTCCACAACTCATTTTGGCGCCTCATTTTAACGCCCTCGTTTGGGCGCAACTCATTTGGCGCCCTCGTTTGGGCGCAACTCTGATTGGCGCCCTCGTTTGGGCGCAACTCATTAGCGCCCTCGTTTGGGCCAGCTCATTGGGCGCAACTCATTTTGGGCAACTCATTTGGGCGCCCTCATTTTGGCGCAACTCATTTTGGCGCCCTCATTTTGGCGCCCTCGTTTGGGCGCAACTCATTTTGGCGCCCTCGTTTGAGCCTGCTCATTTAGGCGCCCTCATTTTGGCGCAACTCATTTTTGGCGCCCTCATTTTGGCGCCCTCGTTTGGGCGCAACTCACTGGGCGCCCTCGTTTGGGCGCAACTCATTTGGCGCCCTCGTTTGGGCAAAATCATTGGGCGCCCTCATTTTGGCGCAACTCATTTAGCGCCATTTTGGCGCCCTCGTTTGGCGCAACTCATTAGCGCCCTCGTTTGAGGCGCAACTCATTTTGGCGCCCTCGTTTAGGCGCAACTCATTGGGCGCCTCATTTTGGCGCAACTCATTTGGCGCCCTCATTTTGGCGCCCTCGTTTGGGCGCAACTCATTTTGGCGCCCTCGTTTGGGCGCAACTCATTTTGGCGCCCTCGTTTGGGCGCCTTCATTTGGGCGCCCTCATTTTGGCGCAACTCATTTGGGCGCAACTCATTTGGGCGCCTTCATTTGGGCTTTTTGTTTTTGAAACCAATTTCAAAGTATTTGTCAAGGCATAAAAACTGTGACATTTAGGGCAAAAGAGCGCCAGCGAAGAGACTGTAGTTCTTTTTCACACTAATTAAAAAAAGCGCTCTGTTACGATCCTAGTCTCTAGCCAAAGCTGTCGATCGAAAAAGAGATAGTGGAAAAATAATGATCCTGGGCTAACTTATGAAAAATTAAAAAACGCGATATCACCCAATTACTATGTAAAGATTGCTTTATTTTTCAACAGCAGCTTTCGCTAGATTTATTAGAATTATTTTTCTCGATATTTTGTATGCATTATCCAAACTTTTAGGGGGCACTGTCGCTAACAAGTAAGGGAAAGCCATGCTTGATTGTCAATGGGTGCGAATACAAGAGGGACAAGCTTATTGAATCAGGAGCAGTTCAAAGGTGGAGATGTGTTAAGTGCAGCTGCAATGGCACAGCCAAAACAGATTATGGCTCAGTTCAAAACCTTCGGCTTATTAACACTCATGTCTGTTGCGCAAGTCCAAATGCATTCATTGTAAGTTAAGAAATTTTTTCTCAGTCATTTATCATATTTCAAGCGTCGGGATGTCATCGCAAAAATCAAGACTGCTGCTGTTACAAGTTTCGGTTCCTCATCAACTGCCATCGTTACCTCGGGAAAAAGTGGAATTACCGACAATCAGCTTCTATGTCTACCGACAAGCAAAGCTCTACAAGATATCGTTCAGCGCAAAAAGAAGCCAGTAGGAGAAAGCAGCGTCGACAAACCAGTGGGTCAGATCAAATGGCGCCATGAGCAAGAAAGTAGTAGTAGTGAAGAAAATGATGATATTTAAATTGTTACCTTCTGTTTGGGGATTGAAAATGTTGAATTTTACCAATAAAATCATCAATTATTCAAGTTCTAAGCACTTCAAGTGTTGAAACAACGACCTTTTTGATGCCTTGACAAATACTTTGAAATTGGTTTCCAAAACCAAAAAAGCGCCCAAACGAGGGCGACAAAATGAGTTGCGCCAACATGAGTACGAACCGATTGATGCCATGCATCATCAAGTCAACAAGGACTTAGTTGAGGAAAATGAATCGCCGAAGCGTGGGAAAGCCACGAAATTCAAGCAGCTGGCCGTCTACGAGAGCAAGGATCTTTTCAATGCTTGGAGCAGCTCAGGATTGGCTAATTGGAAACTGTAAGTACGTGTAAGGATCAATTGTAAGCTTATATATTATTTCAGTCATCAGTCAGGAGATCTGGAGAAGAACAAGTCAGAGGAATACAAGTATTCATCTGTATCTATCTATCAGAGCCTAGTTATCGTCAGAAAGTCTCGATCATCACCTCCTTCGCCAAGTGTTAATCAAATTGAAAAATTGCAATTGCAAGATCACTCACGAAGGCTACAAGTGGATGGCACTCACAAAACAAATTGACTTGGATTTCCTGTTCTGGTATATTTTAGTGGATTTTTGCCTATACTGTGATTCTTTTAGTTAAGCGACTTCTCTGACTCAAATGGAAAATTCTTCGCAACATTCATGGCTTTGGTTTCACGTGAAACTACTTGGTCTTACAAGTGCTTCCTGTCTGCAATTGCAAGCCTTGGCTTTGCTCCTGAACTTGTGATGGGCAATGGTGATGCGTAAAGCAATACCTTATGGAGTGACTAAAAAGAGAATTTTCCACACTTCGTGAGCAACCGTGTTCGCTACCTCCAAACATTGCAAAACATCTTTAGGCATGTTTGTACAGCCGAGAATCCAGCTGATGTGTCTAGCAGAGGGTGTTTGCCGGAAGAATTAGAAAAGGACATGTTATGGTGGAGATGCCCCTGAGGCCCAGAAGTCTTGGCCGCAAAGAATAGAGTTTGTTAAACACGAAATGCAGTATCGAATGTCCTGTGAAAGTCACCAACTTCTCTATCAAAGGTCACCTCAAGTTCATTCCACTGAAATGGTCAGGTGCAAACTCTGAGGGAGAGTTAACTCAAGCTCGAGCTGGATGAGTCTGCAAAACTACGTACCGGACAATTGGCGTTTTTTTTATTTAAAAAATTACCTACCTTTTTTGGATCCTTACAACTTGCTGGCTCTGGCTATAATAACTACATCTCTACTTATTGTACTGGAGATTTGCAGTAGCTGTCATCCAGTCCTCAAAGCATGGAGATTCACTTGCATACTAATAGGATTAATGACAGTAATTGCTATTATTCTTACCAGTGACGTACACTCGTACGCATACTGCCAGAACAAGCTTCAATCACGATTTTGGTTATATCAAAGTCAATTCCCCTGATGATTTTACCTGCTTGGACACCTGGATCAGGGGAATACACCTCAGGTTGTCGGGTAGGAGTGGCTGAAATTGCAATTTCGGTCCCGTCAAACAGGATTTGTCACACGATTTTTATATACAATAGCACTATCTGTCAGCAAATGACACCACCTAAATCAGACCGACTGGGTATTGAGGGTTAATCTGTCCATCTGGGTAGCAGCACATTACCATCAGAATTTTTTTTACCAAAAAGTTTTTTACCAAATGTGCCGTTTACCAAATATTTCTTTACCTTTTTCTGTACACCCCTCAAGACGCTAACAAAAAAAAACAAACCAAGCATCGATCACAGGCCCGGCTATCCAAAATTTGATCAAATACTCCGAAGAGGTTTGACTCAGACGGAAACCTTTAGGAATCTGATATGATTCAACCATCATTCGTCTCATTGACATCTTATACTTTTTGCTGCTTTACTCTATGCCGAGTTTGAACTGGGGTTGTAGAATGAATATTGTCAGACAAAAAATGTCATGTACAATTGTCAGTCTAATAAAAAATTAATAATTCTAATTTCTAAATTTGTCAATTTTTCACGAGGAACACGAATATCACAAAATCAGACGGAAAAATTGTGGTATAGCATCCTCAAAAAGCCCAATTTTCCCGATGATTCCTTGGCTGGTTTTCAGAAAAAAATTCTTGCCCCTACCTTACAAAACCAACAAAAGACTTCAAAACTAGGGGGGAAATGTGATGCCCTAAGCGCAAACGATTTTTTTTGATGTACGTTAGCTAGGTTAGCTGTATGAGTGTACCGAAATTTGCTGCAAATTTACCTAATTTTGCAGCAAATCGACTATGGTTTGATCCTGCCTATCAGAAATATTTTTGTGTCTGGTCTTTCTCGATTTCGCTTTGAAATCGGCAAAAACATTGACAAGATAGCAAATAAGTGCTAAAAAGTCATTTTTTACTATACAGAATTGAACCATAGTTGAGATTTAGCTGCGAAATTTTCATGACTTTTCGGTGGCTCAACTTTTGATGCATCGTGCTGGATAAAAAATTGTTTCGATAGATTGGTATTTATTAAAACATATACGTAATTTATTTGTCTGCCTTCTTTTAAAAATCGTATATTTCTTGCAAAATAAGATAAACCTTATGAATTAGCTAGTCCCTCAATCAGCACATATTTTTTTGTTAAACACATTCAAAAGACAGCTGACATCCACCCATTCAGTATCGCCCACAGAGCTGTTAACAAGATAGCCAGCCTAAATAGATCAAATTCGAACAACAAGGCTGCTTCTCAGGCACTCCACCTCCTCAAAAACAAGAATTTGAGAGAGGTGATTAGGCAATCAAGATGTTTGTTAGACACACACCTTTGAATCTTCTAATCAATAGAAAAGTTTTCTCTCATTTTTGAATGAAGCTACTATGCACAAGTTTAATGGCCAGAGAAAAGTGTGGGGGGATTCGCTCCTACAGCAGGTTTGCTTGATTGAAACATTGGGTGGGCATGTAAAATGGCTTTCTGCTCTTTTTCTCTGGCGCTTCGACTCTGGAAGTGCCTCTTTTTACTACTACTTTTTTGAACTTGATCGATTTTGAAGGTTGGATTGGACGATGAGAGACTGAAGTTCAGGTTTTAATAGATATTATTGCTTATGAGTTGGTTATGCAGGATGGTATATATTTTTTGGATAGTAGTACTCTACTACAGTATGAGCTTCATTAATCTTTTTTCCATGAATTGACACAATATCGGGTTAGTCCATAAGTTCGCTGGTTTTCATTCACCGTACACAATATTGAGTTGATGCATACCCCAAAGTGATTTGCACTTTTTGATGGGTTGCAAAATATTTTTATTTATAAAATATGCAAATAAATTTTCATGGGTTTCACTTATTAAATTTTCGCAGAACAAGGTTAATTGTAGAAACCCATAAAAATTATTGCATATTATAATAAAATATTTATTTTGCCTTCAAAGTGCAAGTCACTTTGGGGTTGTTCCAAGACTTATGCATCAACCCAATATCTTTTTGTGGATTTCACGACTCTCTATTTGTTTACGTTATCAATTTACTAACCGATGGGTTTCACTATCAGAATTTTATCAGAATAATTGGAGAAAAGTTGTTTGATGGAGTACAGAATTATAATTTTACTGCACAAACCTCCATTCCAAACATGAAAGTATTATGTATCGTGTATAACCACCCACGAACTTATGGACCAACCCAATACAGTCAAGTCTTGATAACCCGTCACCTAAACAATTTTGTTCTCACTCAGGGTCCGAAGTTTTTATCTCCATCTTTGTATTCATTTATTACTTTTGTTCCGAGAGTCCGGTCCTAAAAATCACAAGAATTCTGATTTTACAGATTATTTTTTGTAAAATACTATAATTTCGCCAATAAAAAAATCCCTTTTTCAGAACCGGAACTCGACTGCATGCCCGAAATAACTGTATTTTTCAAATTTCACTGGTATCCTGCATCTAATTTCATTTTTGTTTACCGTATTTTCTCTAATAGCTCACCCGGGTGAGTTATTTTCAATCTGTCAAAAATCGGAAAATTTTGAGGTTGATCTCGAGATTTTCAGGTGCTCAACCAAAATCTGAAAAGTGGAATTTGTAGAGTTTGCAGGAAGTTAAGAAAATGCAATAAAAAGCTTTGCAAAATATTAGCTCTTGGTCGAGTTTCAGGTCCCTAAAGTTGAGGGGTGAGTTAATAGAGACGGGTGAGCTATTAGAAAAATACGGTACGTAAATTTCTTTGCCGCTCAGCTTGATAGTTATTTTTAGAGACCGAACCAGAGATTTCGGATATTCACTTCAAACCCATTTTGACTCTTTTTCAACAAAAATTGGTAGCTGAAAGTTTCACAACCTAAAAATATATTTTATTCTTTATGAACTGGTTCTGTTTCAGTTTTTGAATTTTGTTCAAAAAATTTTAACCTTCGACCTTGAATCTCGAAATTGACAAATCGGGATACCGAAACCCCCTCCCAATACAGCCGAAGATAATCGTATTGTTTTAATTGCTTAATAAAAATATTGATTCTGATGGTAAGTTAACGACACCCCGTTCCCACCTCGATCCGACACTTTTTCGCTCCTCGATTTTCGAAGCGTTTTGCCAGTTGTCTTTGGTCAGTTCAGTCCGAAACATGGCAAGGATTCTGACTTTGCTGATCGTTTTTGCAAATGACAACAGTTTTGCCGTAAAGACCCGCGGGTACTCGATTTAACGACACCCTATTTTGAAAATATTTTGAAAATAGGGTGTCGTTAAATCGAGGTTTTACTGTAGTGCTCGCCCAATGATTTCAGATAAACCAAACCTCTATATAAGGATCACTCTATATAGGGATCACCTCCTTATGGTAATCTGTGTAACCTGTGAGGGTCTCTTAGGTGGTTACTACAACGAAACTCGACCATATCAATTTTTGTTGAAAGAAAGAGTCAAAATGGGTTTGAAGTAAAAATCTCGAAATCTCTGATGCGATCTCTAGTTATTTGTATCTAGTTAGAAACATTACTTTTTTGCTGTTTTGTTTATTTAATTTTGCCAAAAAAAACCATCTCAAGTTGGCCGTCTAGAATTGAATCATTCTCAATTTGAGTCAGTCTAAAAAGCCAAAAGATGCAAATGATGCTGT